>JAQQZT010000017.1:11699155-11709678 GCA_030068275.1 Clarias platycephalus
ATGCTTGTGGATGTTTGCTTCGCAAGTGATATTGCATCGTACTTGTACTACTGGTGTATTTTAATACCGCATAGCATATTTTGCAAGTCACTTCGTCGGCCTTTCTGTCGAAATGGTCCCACACTGTACTTCTTTTCGCTCGCTTCATTTTGCTTGAATTTTGCAAGATGCATTTGCAAAATACATCTGAAGGCACGTGTTCTTGACATCTGAAGGTTGCATGTGATAACGCCCCATGAGTTAACAAATAGCGTATGTGTAGCATATTTATGCCGCAAAACTTTATACTACTACTACTACTAATAATAATAATTATATATATATATATATATATATATATAAATTTTAAACTGTTTAACTGATAGTAATAATTGGTCAAAATTCATTATTTCGGTTAACGATTAAACGGTCAATATGAGCATCCCTAGTATGACCCTATATTATTATTATTTTTTCAGATTCAGCCACATATTAAAATAACAATAACTTTGCCAGTGTCCAATATTTATGAATCTGGCTGGATGATTGTTTGATTACACAAGTTTTAATTACAATTTGGTGGCTTCTTGTCTTTTTCGCTCTTGTCTTCCTCCATAGGAGGTGACTTTCTGTCCTTCTTAAGAAAGAAGAAGGAAGACCTCAAGACCAAGCAGCTACTAAAGTTTGCTCTAGATGCAGCTGCTGGAATGGCCTACCTGGAGCTTAAGAACTGTATCCACAGGTAAGAATCACCATACTGATTACTGAGAAGTCTATCCATAGGTTGGAACCATCTAGGTTAAACATTTATCATGGCTCATCATCTAGCTCATGTTATGTCATGTTTTATGAGTTATAGATGGTATTTTTATGAGCTTAGTCATAAAGACAAATATTGTCTTTTATACTGTATTTACTGATTTAAAGTAATATACTGTATACGTGATTGTATCATGTGACTCAGAAATGCATCATAGTAGTAAAAATTGCAGATCACGATTGAGCCCCATGCACAGCTGATACAAGGAGGTCAGCTGACCATGTTTAAAGGAAACGCGCAAGGCTCTATTGTTGTTGACCGGACGCCATTTTTTCCCTAGCACTGCATGAGAATGTGAATCCTTCTCTTTGCGGATACATTAAAATTTGATTACTCACCATTGGGATTGTATCACAATACAGCATTTTGTTTCATCATCGTGCTCCCAGATTGACTTAAAGTCCACCACAGGCACACACTTGCACAGTATTTATGATTTGGAACTATCCATTCATACACCCCACATACACACCAAAATATATTCATATCAATAGACGTATTTTGTGTACGGCAGTGTCTGTTTTGTTTTGACACACGACCTGTACTTAAGATTGCGAATCAAAATCCAGCCAAAATTCAGGTCCATAAGTCGAAAATTTGCAAGCCAGTGTCTTTGTATGGCGAGGATCCACTAGTACAGGCCAAAAGTTTGGACACACCTTCTTATCTATCTGTCAATGTGTTTTCTTTATTTTCATGGCATGTTTTCCTCAATTATTTCCTCCGGACACAAGAAAGATGCAGACAAATCTATTACATCACCCAGTTTCTTCTGCTGTGCACGTGGTAACACACAAGCAGGACCTACAGAAGAAATCTGAGCAATATCATTCCCTAGCATGAATGAAACACCATCAACTGGCAACGCTGAATGAACTGCAACATTAACAAAACCAGAAAAGCCTTTGGTTTCTAAATGTACCTTATGCAAAGGTGCCCGAATTACAGTCATACCAATACCTTGGATTAACACATCGCTCCCTAAATAAGAAGCTTCTGAACAGGGCAATGCATCCTCCAAAATAAACGATTGAGCAGAACCTGTATCCCTCAAAATTCTTCTTATTTGACCAGCCCCTAAATATACATATCCAGCAGATAAGAAAGACTCAAACACAGATTCATCAGTAGACCGTGAAACTGACTTATCCAACAGCTCTGCAGCATTTACCTTTTTATTAGCAGTTTGCTGACGAGCACCCTTACGCTTTAACACAGGACAGGAGGCAATTAAGTGACCTTGCAATAATAACAGTCACGGGTTTCAGATGAAGAACTGAGCAGCTGTGGTGTTCTGTGACTTCAGTTAGCGCAAGGAAGCGTTAATACATGACATGGGCATGTTAAACACAGTCTTATGGGTCAAAACAAATTCATTACCTAAAACAGCAGCTTTTGTCAACACATCAATCTTCTGTTCATTTAAGTACACCACTAGTTGCTCTGGAAGACAAGACTTAAACTCTTCTATTAGGATCAATTCTTTAAGCTGCTCAAAACTTTTTACATTCCTAGCAGAACACCGCTTTTCATAGAGCAAGCATTTCTCATGAGCAAATTCAACAAATGTTTGGCCATTTGGTTTGACGAGATTCTTGAAAATTCTTGGCACACGCTCATAAGTACGCAAAACTGCAGTATGACACCGTCATAATCAAGGCTTTGTTCTAAAGAAAGAACTTGGGCTTTTCCTGTTAATTTACACTGCAGTAACAGTTTCCATAAACTTTTGGTTCAATTTAACGTTGTTGCAATTCTCTCGAATACAGCAAAATATGAATCAACTTCTCTAAATATAGGCACTAGACCCACATGTTGACTGACATCAAAAACAGGCTGACTTCCCAGTTAGGACTGGAGTGGAGCAAGTGGTGATGCGGGTGCACTGGAGACATCAGCTCCAACGGGACTAGGAGAGACTGCTGCAGGAGAACCAAACTTTCTTGGAAACGGCACAGGCTTCCGACTCTAAGCAGCCAGTTCAAGCTTCTTACCCTCAGCGTACAACTCACTTTCCTGAACGCGCAGCATCTGCACCTCATACTCCTGTCGTTTAATTTTTAACTTCACCTCCTTTAGTGTCAGTTGCAAGACTGGGTCCACTGAATAGATCAGGCGTTCAGGTCAAACAGCCCCCAATTCCTCCCCATGTGCTGCTACTGTTCTTGTGTCACTGGCCCCTGAGAGAGGTTGAGTACCAACTACCTGAGATACATCTCACTCAGGTAGGACCTGTTCAGCCACAAGTGCCTCATAGGCCTTACCCACCTTTTTACTAGCTGATTTGGGAACCAAAATATTAAAGAAATCAGCTATTAGGAGAAGATTATCCTTCCTACATTTATCAAATTTCTCTAAGGTAGGACAAAGAGTGAATATGATCAAATTAAATGCAGACATCTTTAAATGAGAAATTATTCCGCACTTCTGTTATGTCCCAGTCTAGAGTTGGGTCGTACAGCCAAAGAATGGTTGGAAAACAAATGATGGTCCCACTAAGTGCAAATCAGATGGGATGGGTGCTAGTTAAGTGTGCCCTCAATTTTCAAAATCTAAGTCACCAACAGCATCACCAGCAAAGCACCCCCACAGCCCCACACTTCCTCCTCCATGCTTCACAGTGGAAGTATTCTGGGCCTGCCTGTTTCACCCTCTCTATGTTTAACAAAGACACTGTTAGAACCAAAAATCTTAAGTTTGGACCCATCATTCCAGAAAAAAAAGAAAAACAGTTTTCAACAAATGTAAGTGTTTCTTAGCCCAATCAAGTCTCTTCTGCTTGTTGTTCTTCCAAAGTAATGATTTCTTTTTCTCAGTTCGACCATGAAGTTCTGACTCATGTAGTCTTCTCGGAACAGTGTATGATGAAATATGCCAACTTGAAATCCGAG
This sequence comes from Clarias platycephalus, assembly GCA_030068275.1. Lineage (NCBI taxonomy): Eukaryota > Metazoa > Chordata > Actinopteri > Siluriformes > Clariidae > Clarias > Clarias platycephalus. The sequence continues at coordinate 11,702,846 of JAQQZT010000017.1, forward strand.
GTAACATTTATGTGGGCTCTCATCTGAGGCTGGTCATTTTAAGAAAATTATCTGCTGCAGCAGAAGCAGCTCTTGGTTTTCCTTTCCTGGGACGTCCTCATGAAAGCCAGTTTCATCAGGGTGTTTGAAGGTTTTGGTGTCTTTTCTTTTTCCTGAACTGACTGTTTCTTTCCATAATATGGATTAAAAGTTTCATTTGTAGTAGCACTTATAGGACTATTTACGCTATACTCACCTCCTATGCATAATACAGCTTATGGTCTAAAGAACATTAAGAAGGAAAGAAATGTCACAGACAACAAAATTTTACACAAAGCAGTGCCATTATGCAATCCATTCTAATGGCCTTGTTCTCAAATGCTATATCTTTTAATGGGGATCTTGATCAGGCCAATGGAGGATTTATCAGGTAATATTTGAAGCATGCCCCTTACAACATGCAAACTTGTCTGTAAGAGCCAATAGGGCCAATGGAAGTAATGGTTAGAGTAAGAGCCAATAGGGCCAATGGAAGTGATCCACAGGATGGTTTATTGGTTATCCTGTCCTAAATGCCCAGCTACGCAATAAAATAAGCCACATGGAATATGGATTAGTAAAAAAAAATAAAACAATTAAAACCACACAGCATTATCTCACTCTTCATGTGTCTGTTACAGGGATCTAGCGGCCCGGAACTGCCTGGTGGGGGAGAACAACTTGTTGAAAATTAGCGATTTTGGCATGTCGCGTCAAGAAGATGATGGAATTTATTCATCTTCTGGCCTCAAGCAAATTCCTATCAAGTGGACCGCACCGGAGGCACTTAATTATGGTAAATATCTTGGTCTTAATTACTAATCCTTTTCAAGCATCTGTCTACAAGAATAACAGGAATGAATTTTACATTTCTTGCTAGAATTTCAAGCAGCACCAGTATGACATTCACTTTAATCTAAATAAAGATCAAGTCATTTTTTATTTTAATTACATTTATGTAAGGAATCCCATGTGTCACCAAAAAAAATCAGCAAATTTAGTTCTTTACTTTCTACTAAATTATTACATTATTAACTTTAGAGTTGTTCATTTGCCAGCTTAATCATACAAAGGTGAAAGATAACAAGAGTGAAATACTAAGATTATGTTACTAACTGTAGAAGCACCGGAAGCACAGTGGTGGTATTAACTAGGCATGTTTGGAAGAGACAAAAAAAATTATTACATTATTGAGCACTGCCTAAATGCAAAGGCAGTGATAATCACCTGGACATCATCTTTTGTTGCTACTGTGCATAACGGGTATAAACCGTATGATGCGGTATGGGGTGGTGGGATGTGGTTATGACACCATATGGTGTGTTTGCAATCAACAACATAGTCATGCAGCCATTTTTTCTTTCATTTTCTGTCTTGTGTAGATGCTTTACCACACAAACCATATGGGGCTATCTGCTTTAGTATTACTGTATGTGACTCCAGGCAAGTAGTCCTCCAAAGTGGTGGATAAATAAAACAAATAATTTCCTTTGCCTTAACAAGTATATTTTATATCTTTGTTCAGGATATTGTACAGAGCTAAAAATTGACAGGATTCACTATTCCACTGTTTTTATTGAAAGCTTAACAGATTTGGACAGACAGTTCTTCTGCAGCCAAACATGTTGTGTATTTTAGCAGTCCTTCCTGCATCACACAAAGCTCAGACTTGGAGAGTCATAGTCAGGCAGGTGTTTAAATGCTCTTGTTGGACAAGCTGCAGTCAGCAGCCCTCTAATGCTTAAGTTCCAAGAAACATGTTCCTCAAGTGCAGGAGGTGATTAGATATATTGGGAAGTTAATATACCACCTCAGTTTGTTATAGGACCTCATCAATATTTGACTCCAACAATGGCTTTTGTTCTCTCTTGGGCAGATATATGTACTGTAGTCCACCTCCATATTTCAATATGAGATTCTATTCAACTAGCTTACTTTTTCAGAAGAAATATGTCCATATTTCAAAGCTTGAATGATGTTTAAATATTTAAAAAAATATATATATTCAATGTCATTAGAATAGATTTACTTTTTTTCATGTCGCCATAACACACATCAGTTATTCTTGAAAACTGGGACAAAGCATTTTGCATAATAGTGTTTTTCTGTAAAATTTAGGAATTATTTAATGTTTTGATTATGACGAATTTCATGTATTGTGTCAACTTGGCATAACAAAATAGTTTTTTCAATCCTACTTAAAATTATTTTTATTTAACTTGATAAATGTCCCCACTAGGGGGACTCATATATTGTATTAGATCTTTTTATCAACTTTAGCTTTTGTGAACATTACAAGATTTAAACTTGTATTTGCTGTGTATGTCCTCCATTAAGCTCATTTACCTGAGCTTATGCCACTAATTTTTTAGGGAAATGAACATTATATAGATATTACAAATAGCACGACTATCACAAATAGTACCTGATGAAACCTATTGTACTATTTCTCACAAAGTACTTCACTGAAATGTTTATCAAAGTCACTTTTTTGAAAAATATTAAATTTTTTAAACTGTGGCATAAAATAACAACTTTCGTGTTCCCAGTCAAAATTGACCGGTAGGATTTATTGAAAACAAAAGCCCAAATGTACCCAGGAAAATCTATATGACAAATATAATATAGTTGCATATAGTACCCATATCAATTCTCCTGATTTTTCTCAGGAACACCATCAGCTGGTTCGCTTGTGCACACTTGTATGTTCCAGGCATATCATGTCTTCACATCACATGCTGCCGATATCTTTATACCATACTAAGATGGTTTGTTTGGCATATACTACTTAAAGCCAACAAGATGCTCATCAACAATGATGTCAGGCCCTGGTGTGTGGCAAAACTTCTGCCAAACTTCCCAGCTCATCTCATTGACTGCGGACTGCTCTTGTGTGGTGGTCATCAAAGCGAATCACACGTAACAGGATGTGGAAGGTCTGCAAAGACTTTGTAGCGTGAAAAATTGCCTGACCAGTGTCCGCATCCCATAAGCTGGACACAGATTTGTTGCGGGACCTGTAGATGCCACACAAAAACCTCACACCCGAATAGGCTTCAGTATTCATCGGGTCTACCTCTTTCCAGATGTTTCCAAACCTCACCTCCAGGTTTGTCATGTTCATGACAATCGTTACAATGGAGTTTGTGTGGAAAAGATGAAAACGGGACTTAATAAAGACTGAACTGTGAGTAAGGCCTCAAAAAGCTGTATATACCAGAGCTGCAAAAAAGTTACATGATTGAAAAAATGTTGCCGTTTGGTTTTTCAACAGGTGTGGTAAAAATTATGTTGTCAATAAGTTTCCGTGCAGGTTGCCATGAAAGTCAAAAAGGGACATAAGAGGGGTGCGTGTATGTGTGTGTGTCTGCTCAAAAACACCTGCATGTTTAGGTGAGTGTAGAAATGTGCTTGAACTTTTTATTTAATGAATTTTTAATTAATTTTTCGCTGGGAACACCATGAATGTATAATAGTTCAAAAATTTTTATTAAAATATTTCTAATTACTTTTATGTGTTCAAACGACGTGTGAACACAGTCATTGAACCTCACGAGAAATGAATAAAATTTACTGCACTTTTTTAGAGAGGAAACATGTAAATCAGTCAGATTTGACCGGAACACAGCATGAGGGTTAACATGGGGCTCCATAAAGATTGACTTGCTTTTGGAGCCTGCCCACAGTGGACATTTGAGGCGGTTCCACGTTGGGTAAATTTTTTAGAACTGCAGGTTGCCCTTTGTGCATTTGTTCTGGACCAAAGGGCAGGACAACCAAGGGCATACCTTTGGGTTCAACATTGGGCAGTCTCATGGAGGAAGATGTTATTCTTTGCTTTGATGATGATAATGATGATATTCTTTGAAAGCCAACCACTTTATCATCTTTTATAATAGTAAGTAATTTTTCTTCATCATTATATATAATATGATAGGGTGGTTGTACTAGCTTGTTTTGATTATTGGGGAGGTTACAACCACCCTTAAATTATCTATATGAAGATGACGTGCATATTGCTGACATTGCATAAATAAATCGCACATAAATATTTTTATTGTGTTATGCATATAATACAGAAAATGTGTGTGCCAGACAAGCTACTGAAGTTTACGCAACATGGAAGTGACCAATCTTGCTTCCCTAAAAAAATTACTGCTTCAGCCATTTTTGGAGAGATGATTTTATATGTGCCCCAAAAATGGCCATTTTCTACTCTTTCACTTCAAACAATAATAATTTAAAATGCAAATTACTCATATTTCTTCGAGTATTGATACTAAAATTGTAAGCTTCTAGAAGCACATGGACTGTAAAAATTGTTGCTTAAATTAAAGCCTTACGATTTTTGGTAAAAGCTTAAAAAGCAAACAATCTGTAGCGTCTGTAACCTTAATTTACCTTAATTTTGCATTTTGGAATAATACACTTTCTTTTCATGTAAAATCTAAAATCACTGGATGATTTGAATTAAGAAAAAAGTTATGGACACTACCTGCCGATACATAAAAGGGCATGAAATTATATTTAGCATAAACTGCAGCAATTATGTCATTGAAACAGACGATGGTCTGGTATCTGTATACTGCATTTAGGTTTAGGTCATGCCGCTTTATGAAGAGAATGTGTCTGCAGCCATGCAGAGTGGCAAATCACAAGACTGGATTTGAAAGGTGTTCAGGAAATACCTCTGAGGCACACTGTGTCCTGTACTGGCTCTTCCAAAAGAGTGCCGTACATGACTTCAGTTTCCTTTTTTCCCCTCACAATTGGCCAGCCTTGTACAAAGGATCTCTCTGAAGGGCTTCTTGGGCAGGAGTTCCTTCTATTTGTCCCTAGCTATCTTTTTGTAGAGAACATTTTTCACATATTTTGTGGAGAGATTTTTCAGGGAGTCAGTTGGCTTGTCTGCAAAGCGCCGGAGCAATGTTCTCAAAACAGCATTGTATGATGAGGACAAATGATGTCTCAGTCCCCCACCTCTGTTTAAAGAAGGTCGCTCTACTTTCACATAGATGGCCTCCTTAATGCCTCTCTCAAACCATCCATCCTCTCTGTCCAAAATGTGAACATCTTGATCCTTAAAACTGTGTTGCTCTTTTTGTAAATGGGTGAAGACAGCCGATACTTGTCCGGAAGAATTAAAAGTTTATAAGTCCAGTGGTTTTGTAAATTAAACTTTATTTAGAAGAAACTTCTACCTGGATGAATGAATCTCCACAGACATAAATTTCTTATACTTAATCCGAAGAATATTATTAAATCTAAAGTGTGACCTGCTTCATGAGTGGGTCCTACTACACACTGATTTACTCCTACTGAATCCAGTATGGACATAAATGCTGTTCTCAGAGGGTCATCTGGATTCTCAAAATGAACCTTAAAATCTCCAGCAATTAACGCTTTGTCTACAGAAATGACTAGGTTTGAGAGGAAATCTGCAAATTCACAAAGAAATTCAGAGTACGGCCCTGGGGATCTGTAAATGATAATCAGTGGTATCGACTGAGCAGACTTAATATTTGTAGCTTCACTTGTTGCTATAGAGAACTTCAAATGCCTTAAATTTGTGTCCGTGTTTTTGTACGATAGTCAGATTATCATGGTAAATAACTGCGACGCCTCCTCCTCTACCAGTTAGCCGAGGCTGGTGTATGTAGCTGTATCCAGGAAGTCTAGCTTCATTTAAAGCTACTGTACATACTCGTCCTGTTTAATCCAGGTTTCTGTTAAACAGAGTATATCAAACTCCTGATCCGTGATAATTTCATTAACAATAAATGCTTTAGATGTGAGAGATCTAATATTTAACAGTCCTAGCTTCAGATCAGAGGTGCCGGCTGCGCATTCATTGTGATCTGAGTTTGTGGTCTCTGTTAATTAAATTACTAAAACAGACTTTGAGTCTTTCTATATTTTTGCTTAGCTCGGGGAACAGACACAGGAAATGAGAGCAGCACCTTCCCGAGTGAGATGGACACCGTCCCACCCTAACAGGCCAGTTTTGCCCTCAAAGGTACTCCAGTTATCTATGAAGCCCACATTATTTTCGGGGGAACCACCTGGACATCCAGCGGTTCAGCGACCATAACCTGCTGTAGGCTATGTCACCACGTCGCATTGCGATGGGACCAGAGCATATTACTTCATCCGACATCGCCTTCGCAAATTTAAACACCTCTAAAAAGTTACCCTTACTAACCTCTGACTGACGAAGGCATATATTGTTAGCTCCAGCATGTACCACTATCTTAGAGAACCTGTGCTGTCCTAGAGCCCTAAGATTACCTGCTATGTCCGGTGCTCTGGCTCCCGGGATTCACCTAACCACTGCCGCTATCGCCCCTAAATGCCTAGCTAATTTCACGTGCCTCAGTGTAGAGTTTTCTATAATCGGGGATCTTTCAGGTTTCTCAGCGGGTGCATCACTGAGGACAGCAAACCTGTTGGACACGTGAAGTGCAGAGGAAGTGTGCTCCGATGGGCTAGCCTTAGCATTAGCTTTGGCTGAACGAGTATGCCGCAGATTCATCACCCACTCGCCCAGCTGTGAGGGCTCTAATGCCGGAGTCGGGGGCTGGTTATCTCCGCCTGCGGCACCCAGACTTATAACGCTGGGAATAACACTGCTCTCGCGCTCTCTAACCCCCTCTAAAGTCTGGATGCGCTCCTCTAATGCTGATATCTTCTCCATCAGAATGCTAACCAACACACACCTATCACAAGTAAAATTATCACTAACAACGGAGGAAGAATGATTCTTTGCCATTTTTCAAGTGGTCTTAAACTTTTGATCAGGACTGTGTGTGTGTGTG
>JAQQZT010000017.1:11781484-11793345 GCA_030068275.1 Clarias platycephalus
CGATAGACCAAAATCTCTACCGGTTGACAAATTTCTACCGGTTAACCGTGTATACCGGTATATCGCCCACCCCTAATACACAGTATACATTTTACATTAATTTCAGTATAAACAACAAGCAAAGGTCTGAAGCAATGTAGTCTGAAAGACCTAAATTAGCCTTTGGGTCTCCTGGTTAACCAATCATCAGGCAGGAGGTGGGATCAACAGGAACCAATTGCAATGGGCGGATCCTGAAATATTAAGGGACACACCACTAGCAAAAACCACCAGCAAAAAACGCGAGCAGAGACGTAGGCAAAGCGCAAAATACAAATAAACTCCATGTCATAACACTGCGTGAGTGAACATAGAATACAGATCAGATTGTTTAGTTCTTTGTAGTGTTCTGGTTGAAGGCTCGAATAGCCTGCGGGAAGAAGATTCTCCTCAGCCTCTCTGTGTTGGCCTTCAGGGAGCAGTAGCGCTTTCCTGACCGCAACAGAGAGAACAGTGTGTTTTTGGGTTGGCTGAGGTCCTTCATTATCCTCCTGGTTTTGGTCCAGCGTTGCTTGTTGTGGATTGAGTGCAGGTCAGGGGGCTCTTCTGAATAACTGTGGTCAAAGGAACATCAAGCTGGCTGGAGATGGTCTCATAGCCTTTACCTTTAACATGTTTGTTTATAATTTTCTTTCTAATCACCTGAGACAACTCTCACCTTAAATAGGCAGGCTGACTAAAGTTTGAAGACACCTGTGATTCCAGTTACAAGACAGGTCAAATTATTTTCAATCTATTCTAGGTGTACCATCAGCCAGTACTATGTTAGAAAGGTGTACAGTTTATCTTTAATATGTGTCTTTGTATTTTATATCTTTAAGGCTGATGCTATTTCATTATTATTTATGTTTACCGTCTTGCACTTCTTCTAGAGGAGAAGGAATAGTTCTTTAGACTTTGTGAGCTGGAATTTTAATGGATTAAGTCACGTGATTATAAGAAGGAAGGTGGTCTTGAACCTTAAAAAACTTATCACAAAAAACTCATATTCACAGTTCAGATCATTTTTGCCTTATGTCATGTTGGGGAGGGCAGCACTGCCAATCTACTTTTCAGGCGAAAGCTAGGGGGTCTCAATTCTCATTAATCCAAACATCGCTTTTGAGCATCATAATGTTATTCCGGATATACTGTACATCGTCATTATATCATTGTCTCAGGGAAATTATTTAATACTAATGCAGTGTTGGCTAATGTACAGTGGGGGAAATAAGTATTTGATCCCCTGCAGATTTTCTAAGTTTGCCCGCTTACAAAGAAATGAAGGGTTTATAATTTTTATCATAGGTTTATGGTACAGGATAGAGACAGAATATCAAGCAAAAATCCAGAAAAAGCACACAATACAAATGTTAATCAATTTGCATTTCAGTGAGGGAAATAAGTATTTGATCCCCAAGCAGCAAACAATAATTCTGGCTCCCACAGACTGGTTATGTGCTCATATGGTACACATATTAATTTAAGAAAGAGCTTTCAGACACATTTTAACAGAGGAGACATGAGTTGAATTTCAGCAAAGACTCCATTACTTCGGAAAAACAACAAGCAGAAGAGACCACACAACACAATGAATGGTCATTAGATGAGTGGAAACCTATCCTTTGGTCTGATGAGTCCAAATTAGAGATTTTTCCGATTTTTTTTTTTTAGTCTTTGTTAGATGAAGAGAGGGTGAACAGACCACACTGAATGTGTGTTTCTTACTGGGAAGCATAGAAGAGGAGGTTTGATGGACTGAGGGTCCTTTGCTGTTTGAGACTTGGTCAAAATTGACATACTAAACCAGCATGGCTACCACAGCAATTTGCAGCAACATGCCATCTTTTGCACTTAGTGGGACCATCATTTGTTCTCCAACTTGACAATGGCCCCAAACACATCACGAGGTTATGCAAGAGCTATTTGTGCAAGAAGCAGAGTGATTCATTTCTGCATCCGTTGACCTGGTGTCCGCAATCACCGATCTAACGTCAGTTGAAATGGTTAGGGATAAGTTTACTAGAAAGTGAAGGAATATCAGCCAACTCAACATCTGTGGAAACGTTTTCAAAAATAAAGGAAGCTCATTAAATAAGAAGGTGCATATCCATAGCACTCACACCCAGCAGAATTTAAACATTTAATGAAATGTAGATTCACACAAGCGCACACGTACCCACACACACAGTTGATATGACAGATATTTAGGGCCCAAGCTGACATGAGCTCTATTATGTCATAGTGTATAAAGTGTGTAAGTTGTGCGGTGTACCTGGGCGGCTATTTCTTTCATGTTGTGTATAATTTTTGCAAAATTTTCTTGCAAAAGAAAAGTTTATAAATATTTTATTTTCTTTAATAACTACTTGATTGCATAATATATTTTTTTTATTATAATCATTTTGTTATTTAGTTGTATATTTAAGATTCTTTATTGTCACTATACAAGTGCTCAAATATATTTTCTTATATCTTACATCATAAGTAATTTTATCCATCCTTTTACAGGTATCTCAGGTGAGAAGGTGGAGATTGATCCTGTCACCAATCAGAAAACAAGTACTAAGTTCTGGATAAGACAGAAGCCCATCTCCATTGACTCAGACCTGCTTTGCGCATGTGACCTGGTAGAGGAAAAGAGTCCAAGTTAGTACTGCAGTTAATTATATTTAGACATAAAGACCAATGGTTAGGCAGTGCTGGTTTAGCTTTTGGTGTGAGTGGCTTTAACAGTTGCAAGATATTATCTAAATCAGAGAACATTTTATATATACACTCCTAAACAAAATCTTATGACCAGGGAAAATATAACAAGTATTCACACTGCGCTCTGGTGGATAATAACCAGGTTGTAAATACTTCTTCAAAATGCCAAAAGAAAGAAACAAGAGCAAGAGACAACAAATAGAGAGTAGGCAATTTATTGAAAACTGCATTTAAACTCAAACAGTTTAAATGCAATTTAAAATAAATTGCCAATCTGTGTTTTTTTTTTTGTCTCTTGCTCCTTTTTTTTCTTTTGCAGCCCTTTACCAGGAAGTTACTTCATGCTTCCCTTCATGCTGACCAGCTTTATGGAAATGCTGATTTGATGGTATTCTAATTTATTGAGATGCACCTGTATATATTAAGAATTTTATATACAGTATGAACTATACTTTTTTTCAGGTTACTAAGTAAACTGAAGTACTAGAATCGCAAGAGCATTTTTTGTTGTTGTGAAATATTGAAGACATTTGTGTTTGAGATGAATATAAGAAGATCAATCAGAATGACAGCTTTTATTTTATGATGACCCAAAATTCAGTATCTCAGAAAAGGTTTTCCTAAACCTTTAACATGGATGTATGTGTTAACCCACCTAGGGCATGAGATCTTGTGCTTGATTCCATTCATTTTATACACCAGAAGAATACAGGAGTCCAGAGTGGATCTCCTTCTGATGACCTTCATACTGACCAGAGTACAACAACCAAGAACGAAAAAGCAAATAAAAGTAACAGGAAGTTAAGTATTACTCAATCAAAGAGTGATACTTTAAAAACAAGACAAATTAAAGATGCAGAAATGAAAGACAGTGAACATTCCAGCAGAAGCCCTTCCCCTAAAAGAAGAATAAGGACAACTGTACCTGTTCTTCCTAATAGATGATGGAAAACGTTATAATTCAGTGGAACTGTCGTGGCTCGGGCTAAATTAGCGAAGTTGCAATGTCTAACTGCAACCATCAACCCAATTGCTGTATGCCTTCAAGAGACACAGCTACCATCAGATAACGCTTTCACTTTTAAAATTTTTTATTGCTTTTAATACTTTCGGTCCCAATAACAAGCGAGCTTTTGGTGGAACAACTATTTTAATTATAAATTATATGATTCACAGTCATATCAGTCTTAACAGCAATTTACAGGTAACAGCAGTACGACTGACACTACAGAAAACCATCACAATCTGTTCTCTTTACATTCCCCCAGATTTAAATTTATCTCCCTAGACCAACTAGTTGCTCAACTTCCATCTCCCTTTATCTTAATGGGAGATTTAAATAGCCATAACTACCTTTGGGGTAGTAATCACTGCAATGCAAAAGGAAAGAAGATTGAAGATTTTATTGAAAACCATACCCTATATATTTTAAATGATGGATCAAATACATATCTACACCCAGGACATGGAACATACTCTGCAATCGACTTAACAATTTGTCAGCCTGAACTTTTTTTAGATTTACTGTATCATTGAAAGTACTATCAAAGGAAGAGAAGAAGTAAAAGTACAAAGATGGCAAATAAAAAAGGCAAACTGGTATCATTTTCAATCTCTCTGCTATGAAAAATTTGCCGAACTCTCAGATCCTAGCCCAGATGCTATGCAGAAATTTACAGAAACCCTCATAGCTGTAGCGAAAACTACAGTCCCAAGAACATCTCTAAATAAAACATCTAAACGAATCCCATGGAGGCTATAAAAGAAAGGAATAAAGCTGAAAGACCTTTCTTCAGGTACCCAACAAATCTTATCAAACTTAAAATGAAGAGAGCACAAGCAAGAAGAACCATAAATGAAGTCAAAAAGGAAAGCTGGAGAAGGTTTGTTTCCAACATGTCAACAAATACTCCAAGTAAAATATGGAAACTGATACGAAAAATGAAGGGAGAAAACAATGGTCCACAAATACAACACATCAAACAGAACGATTCAATCTTGACATCAAAAGAAGAAATTGCGAACATATTAGCAAAAACCTTCGAAAATAACTCAATTGAAAACTGCATTCCTGCTTTTAGAGCACTCCATGATAAACAAAAGAAACAAATTAACTTTAACTCCAGTAATATAGAGCCATACAACCAACCTTTTTCAATGGAAGAACTACAACGAGCCATCAAAAAATCCCATGATACAGCCGTTGGACCAGATAATATCCACTATCAATTTTTTAAGAATTTACCCCACCTCTTTCTTAAACTTAACATTTTTAACTCTATCTGGATATCAGGAAATATTCCATCCGCTTGGCATGAAGCAGAAATAATTCCTATACCAAATCCAGGGAAAGACCATAAAGATCCTTCTAATTATCGCCCTATTGCTTTAACCAGTTGTCTATGCAAAACAATGGAATGGATGGTCAATGACCGCCTGGTCTGGGTACTGGAGTCCGAACATCACATAAATACTGCCCAATGTGGATTCAGGAAAGGACGATGCGCTACAGACCACCTGGTATGTCTTGAAAGCTATATTCGTGATGCCTTCATTAGAAAAGAACATGCTGTGGCAGTATTTTTTGATCTACAGAAGGCCTCCGACAACATGGAAACCAGAAATTTTAAACGATTTGTATCAAATGAATTTTAGAGGACGTTTACCTATTTTTATTCAAAGTTTCTTATCTGATAGAGTTTTTAGAGTCAAAGTAGCAAACACATCATCAAAACTGCACAAACAAGAACTTGGAGTACCTCAAGGAAGCATTTTATTTGTAACACTTTTTAATATAAAGATTTAATAGTATTGTTAAAAACATTGGTTCTGACGTACTTTGTAGTCTATATGTAGAAGATAGCTGCATTTGCTACAGAAGTAAGAACGTGATAACTATTGAACGGAAAATCCAACAGAAGATAAATAAAATACAAACTTGGTCAATGCAGAATGGCTTCAAGTTCTCACAAACAAAAACCGTCTGCATGCATTTCTGCCAGCTTCGATCACTACATAACGAGCCAGAGTTGGTTATGGATGGAACCCCCATTAAAGTCGTTAAAGAGACTAAATTTATTGGCGTCACCCTTGACAGCTATCTTTTATTCCACACATTAAACTTCTTAAAAAGAAATGTCTCAAAGCCATGAATATTTTAAAGATTTTATCCAAAACCAAATGGGGATCAGACAGTTCATCTTTGATAAATATATATAGAACTCTAATTCGATCAAAACTGGATTATGGAAGTATAATTTATGGTTCAGCCAGGAAATCATATATACGCCTTCTGGACACTGTACATCACCAAGGCATACGACTGGCATTAGGAGCCTACAGAACATCACCAATCCAAAGTCTGTATGTCGAAGCTAATGAACCCTCCTTGGAAAACAGACGATTAAAATTGGCACTACAATATACAATCAAGCTGAGAACAAATAGGGAAAATCCAGCGTATCCAGCAGTCTTCACAAAACATTCAACAATCTATCAAAAGAAACCAAACTATATCCGCCCACTTGGTTTACATATTAAAACGCATCTAGAGAACCTGAAAGTTGGAGAACAGACATATTTTTGCAGAGTTTCCCCATGGAACCTCAAAAAGCCAAACGTCTACCTGGATCTAGGAAAAAAAAAAAGTCTAAAACCCATCCGAACGAATATCACCAACAATTTCTGGACATAAGAGGAAATTTACCACAGCATACCCCAATATACACACATGGATCGAAATCAGAAATAAAGTGGCAGCAGCCTATGCAACAAACCTACTACAGCAGGGTGTACGCATCCCAGATCAAAGTAAAATTTTTACTGCAGAAGCAAATGCTCTGCTCATGGCTTTGAAATTCATTGAAAGCACATCACGAAAGGATTACCTAGTAATATCGGACTCAAAATCATGTCTCCAAGCATTAGAAAATATAAAAACAGATCATCCAACAATAGTGGAAATCCTAACCAAGGTATCATTCTTAGAAGCCAATAATTTTAACATAGTTTTCTGTTGGATACCCGGACACTCCGGAATCCCTGGTAATGAGAAGGCGGACAGAGCTGCCAAGGAAGCATTGTCTAAAAGACCAGCCAAATGTTTTATTCCCTTCTCAGATTTGAAGCCAGCTTTGAATGAATATATCAACAATAAATGGCAATCAGAATGGGACCAATGCTCATAATAAACTATATCAAATAAACTCTGATGTATAGGTCACTTGATCCCAGCGATTTTTAAAGGAAAAGTGTGTCTTGATCCAACAAGATGCAGGATAGGACACACAAAAGCAACACACTCATTTTTACTGTCGAGAAAATCCACCACAATGTTCATCATGCAGAACTCAGTTGTCCATCAAACATATTTTATTTGACTGCAACTCTTTTACTCCTTTAAGGAACTTGTTTTATTCTGTTGATACCCTTAAAGTTTTTGAACAAGTAAATCCAAATATGGTTTTAAAATTCTTAGAAAAAATTAATCTTAAACATCTTATCTAGTTTTTAAATAACACAAATGCATCTCGCCATGAATATAGCCATAGAAGCTGGCATGGCGTTAAAAAAAGAAAGTTTCAGAGGAATCATCAATATACCCTTTTCTCCATATTGAGTATTGCTGCTTCCAACTGAAAAAATCTATTTTTTTTTTTCCCTTTTTTTTTTTTATTATTTTTTTTAAAGATCCCCCTTTCTGGTTATGGAGGCACAAGCAATGTTATTTTAGAGGAGTTAAGGAAGCGTTCTGATGGATATGTGGCTACACTGAGCAGCATTCAGATTGGCAGAGTCAGCAAACTGTGTGTGTGCGTGAGAAACACTGGCTCCAGAGCTGCATTCATTCGAGCTGTGCCATACAGCGACCTGGAGAAGCGCACAGTCATGGACTCTGCAGTGATCAGCCTGTCACCTTCACAATTTATATTGAAAGAAAGGACTCAAGAGGTGAGCTGATGATAATCCTTGTGTGGTTGGAGATTTGTGAAGTGTTCATGTATCTTAAAAATTAATTGTATTATTGTTTTATGGCATATAACCAATTTGCAGGACATTTAAGAATTTCATTTTACAGTTTCACTTGTCCCTGCCCCAGAATAGTGTGCACTGTACACACGGGGTTTAACAATTAGTTGATTAATAGCAAACCCTGAAAAATTACATGCCTTGCGTATCGAAACCCTGTATTCATAAGTCCTGTTCTAAAATACAGTAACTCTGTATTTATGATACTGTGTCTTTTGCATTTATATGGGCACTGTCATGTAATATGTCTTGTCAACATGTCAGAAGAATAATTTTATTAATTCTAGTTGCTTACACTGGGAGGTAATCACCACTGTTTATACTGTTTTATTTTCAGGTGATTACAGTAGTGATGAAGGCATCCTGTAGGGAGCAGGCTCTCTGCCAGGCACAAACTGCTCTTCTTGCTACTATCTGCCTCTTTTGTGGAGATGAGGTCTCTCGCCAACAATTCAGGAAGTCAGTAACACTTTTAAGTCTTTCTTTTATATTTAAATAGCCTCAAGTTTGATTTCTCTAATCAATTAAGTTAATGTCTCCCAGGTTATTACGAATCCAACCTGATGTATTCAAGAAAGTGTTGTCTGAAAACAGCTTACTGAAGAGCATCTCCTTTGATGAGCCTTTCCTTGGTGAAGAATTGGTTCAGGAAGGTAAGACACCTTGTTAAAAGAAGTTTGTTTTCTGGTTAATGACATTCCAAGTTGCATAAACATTCTTTTTCACAGTGAATTATGACCAACTACGTAATGAATCCTTCTTCCCCACAGCCTATGACCTTCCCCAGAGGCCGAATGAGGCTCAGATTTTCTATGGACACATGAGTAAGGTTATCCTGTCGCTACTGGGTACAGTGGAAGCCTCTAATTCAGGAGAGAGTGAACATGTTGAGTTTGTTCAGGCCTTACAGCACCATGCCACTGATTCAGACAGGTACCATTTTAACATCTGCGATTTTCACAAGGGTAATTTAATAGGCAGAAACCAATACACAGAATGGCCCAAAAGTTTGGATCCATATAAAAAGTATATGTTGCAGCAAATGTTTAAAATGATGACCTCTGACTTCACAGCACTTTCTAAGTCAATAAAGAATGTTAAAACATTTTCATAATTTAGCAGAACTTATGTTGCATGTAGATATGATTTCAACATTAAGTGCAGTGATTGCTCTGGGATGATTGCTGTCCACCAGATGATCCCAAAGAAGTCGACTGGAGTTGGGTCTAGTTCTGTTTAATTTTCTGTTAGTTTTGAAGCCATGTTTAGTCTGAAACTAATGAACACACGAATAAATGAACATTGCTGGTTGTACTTCAATTAAAAAAAAAACGTAATTTTATTTAAATTGGGAATTGCTGAGGTTTCCCACATTTTTTGACTTTGGCCATATTCGTTTGGATGCTTGGATTTCAGATGATAGAAAAGGTTTGACGTGTTTCCACCGCTTGCTAAAACCAGTGCACTTGCATACCTTGCAAATCACGGTCGTCTCATTCATATCACTTTTCTTATACCCAAATGCACCTTTTTTATTTACAATCTCCTCGTTGTTGGTTTCGTCACATGTAAGCAAACTCACTGCTGCTGCACCGTCTTCTTCCATTGTCGGAGTGTATGTGAAGCCAAACACATCAAAAGTGTGACGAAACCGTGAAACCCGATTGAACCAAATATCTGCGAGGCCCAGTGGACAGCGCAGCGCGACTATCTGGATAGCGCAGAGATGATCTGGTTTATTTGCACAGCCCGATGGATCGCAATAGAATAGAAATAGAAACTCTGATAGAAAAAGACCGTGCCGACCATCAAATTACATTTTAACCACAATTCCCCGCTGTAGTTTAGAGTGCACAAAGTGGAAGCTGTTTTTGTCATACTTGGGCTATAACGATACTGGCAGACATTATGAAGTTGAACTTTATTAAATTTCTGTTTATTTTTCCTTTATGGAAACTGCAGTGTTTGACGACAATTTATTTAAAATGTCAGGACTGTTTAACATTGTTTCCGCCTTGCCATGCCTGGTTTGTACGTGCGCATCCCAGCGGGGTAAAATGTAATTTGATGGTCGGCGCAGTCTATTTCTATCAGAGTCGCACAGCGCTGCCCAGTGGGTCGCGCAGGTTTGTGATTCGAGCAGCCCTGTTCAAGTTGGTCCGCGCTGCGCGATCCACCGGGCTGCGCAAATAAACCAGATCATCTCTGCGCTATCCAGATTGTCCCGCTACGCCGGCTCAATCGGGTGCCACGGTTTCGTCCCACTTTAGATGTGTTTGCCTTCCCATAGAACTGAATGTGTATTGCGTGGTTACGTAAACGTCACGTGATCTCAATTGCGATTAAGACGATAGACCAAAATCTCTATCGGTTGACAAATTTCTACCGGTTAATCGTGCCTACCGGTATATCACCCACCCCTACAGAGTACTAGTGAAAGGTTATGATGTAGGGCTCATGAGTAAGTGTTCAATCAGAACAATCTTCCGTTTCCCTAATCACAGCACCCTGAGCCAATTATGGATTTTTATAAACTCATGTATAAGGGAAAGGGACTTGGTATAAAGTACCCTTAATTTACAGCAGTGATGTTCTGTTTTTCATTAGTGGTCTGGGGACTTCAGAGCGTCACTTCAGTAATGTTTCACTGGATGTTCTACCAGTAAAAGGGCCACCACTATGTGCACCGGTTCCTGTGCTGAAACGAGCTGTGTCCTCTGTGGATAACAGCTGGAGTGTCCAGCCTGAGCAGCTGGTCCTCACAGCACCCACCATCAGTAAGTGCACTTACTCACTCCAGCTTCACACACACATTTGTGCACATCATGTAATGTGTGAAGCAACATTATGTAATTCAGCTTTCATTTAGCACGAATGCCAATAAAGACAGCATAAAAGAAATTCCACTTCAGTACATTTTTCCATATGATTTCTCCACCTTATCATCTATGTTATGTTGCTGTTTATCTCATGCCTCCCATATTTTTGTAAGTGTCTTAATTTGTGATTGGCCACAGCTGGTGCCGCTGATACCAAGCATGTGCGGATCCTGAACAGTTCAGATCGTGAACTGAGATTTGAGCTCTCCTGGCCTGCCCACTGCCTGACAATCACCCCACAACATGGCATCATTGAGCCCCAGTATGACATGCACACATACCTTGATATTCATGAATGCATATGGTTATATGGAGTCTTTATTGTATCATTTTCTCTTTGTACAGGAGCCATTTACAAATTCTAATAAGTCCAAACCCATCACTGGCTACCAAATCTTCAATGCTTCCATGGAGTGGCCAGATTTATGTCCAGTGTGACAATCAGCAGAAGGTATTTTTGAGATTTTCCAAAATGTGTCTTGCCTGTAGAATATCAGCATGGTCAAACCAGGCATTACTATGATGAAGCTTCTAAACAATAATCTAAAACTTGGGCTTATTAATTTAATAGGCATTTCTTCTCTATAGTTTATCAGAGTTCAGATTCGTCAGGACCTGGCTATGGACATCTCTGCTTCTGGCTCATCCTCAGACCGCTCCCTGTGCCCCCTGCCACCCCAGGCAGAGACCCCTGTAGGTGCAGGACTCAAAGTCCAGTGCAGCAGCCCTCAGACTAGCGTTGAAATTAAAAACCGCACAGTGGTGTTTCCCTCCACCTGCTCTGGAGAGTCCTCAGGTAACACAAGATGACCACCAACTACTCCCAGTTCCAAAACTTGACTAAACTCTTATGCGTTATATAGATTAGTACCTGCAGTTGTTTTAGACAGAGTTTAGGTCACAGGTATTGGATATTTGCAGTCCTGTGACCATAGAATCTATGTGGATTTGGAGGATAACGAAGGATAAGGGATTTCTTACAAAACTAAAACTTTTTGGTGAAAACTTACGGAAGCCTGTTCTTATTTTTAGAATGTTCGATCGAAGTGGAAAACCATGGGGAGGAAGTTAGGTGGTACCTTTCATCTTTTGCACCTCCATATGTCAAGGTATTTTTATTTGTGGTCATGTTACACAGACTGATAATATTTATTAGTACAAACCGGATTCCAAAAAAGTTGGGACACTAAACAAATTGTGAATAAAAACTGAATGCAATGATGTGGA
>JAQQZT010000017.1:11816847-11827995 GCA_030068275.1 Clarias platycephalus
CTGAGATAGCTTCAGACTGTGGAATTGTGGTTATATGTCTTATACTTAATCTGAAGGATAATATTAAATCTAAAGTGTGACCTGCTTTATGAGTGCGTCCTACTACACACTGATTTACTCCAACTCCAATTTCCGCATTCTTAAAATGAATATTAAAGTCTCCAGCAATTAACGCTTTGTCTACAGAAACAACTAGGTTTGAGAGGAAATCTGCAAATTCAGAAATTCAGAGTATGGCCCTTGAGGTCTCTAAATTATAATTAGTGGGCTCGACTGAGCTGACTTCATATTTCTAGCTACACTTATGTTACTATAGAGAATTTCAAATGCATTAAATTTGTGTCCATGTTTTTGTACGATAGACAGATTATCATTGTAAATAATTTCGACGCCTCCTCCTCTACCAGTTAGCCGAGGCTGGTGTATGTAGCTGTATCCAGGGAGACTAGCTTCATTTAGAGCTACATATTCATTTTCTTTAATCTAAGTTTCTGTTAAACATAATATATCAAACTCCTGCTCTGTGATAGTTTCATTAACAATAACTGCTTTAGATGCGAGAGATCTAATATTTAACAGTCCTAGCTTCAGATCAGAGGTGCCGGCTGTGTATTCAGTGTGTTTTGAATTTTTGGTCTTTATATTAATTAAATCACTAAAACAGACTTTCTGAATCCTTCTAAATTTTTGCTTAGCTCGGGGAACAGACACAGTCTCAATATATTGAACCCTGAGTGACAACTAGCCAACGGTTGGTTTAGCCTGTTTGTTTAGCCTGTCTGTCTGCTCCCTGGCCTGGGCTCTGGATTGTCACCGATTAACTAGGCCTCTTCTGAGACTATGTGCTATACTACAAGAAATGAGAGCAGCACCTTCCCGAGTGGGATGGACAGTTAGGATGCGCTCCTCTAACGCTAATAGCTTCTCTGTCAGAGTGCTCACTAACACACACCTATCACAAATTAAGTTATCGCTAACGATATAGAAGAATGTCTAAACATCATGCCTTCTACACACTGACCGAGCTGAACATTGGATGTACTCAAGTCAGAGATTTGTTTGCTTGGAGATGGATTCCGGTTTTTGTTCTTTGACAAAGCGATACACCTGCTCTCTGAAAAAGCGCAAAAATGTCCAATAGTATTAGAACGTGAAAACTAGTTATTATTATTATTTTGTATAACGGAAAAAGGAGTACAATCTAAACGCTGATGCAAACAAACGAGCAACTTTCGCGGTAGCAAAACAAAAACAGGAAGCCCTGTAGAGTAATGTGCTCTACTTCTATATCAAGTGAGGATTCTGGCTTCATTGTGAACTAACTAGAGGTTGTTTATGAATGTAGTAGAACATCCCGACAGTTGAGCATTATAATAATCTAGCTTTGAGGTAATTAAAGCATGAACTAGTTGCTCCCCATCATGTGGTGACAGATTTATGTTACCAATTTTTCTAAGATCAAAAAAGGCTATAGTAGTAGAATCTACACGCGCTTCAAATGAAGATTGTAATCAATAATCACACAAGTGCATTTTACTGTTGCACATGATGAAACAAAACTTATCCAGAGTTACTATAAGAAATATGTGTTGTTATAACTATGTTGTATGATATAAGTGTCAATCAAACTCACACTCCCATTCAAATTTCTCTGTATGTATTGTTGGCTAGTCACTGAAATAAACCGAAAATTTAAAAAGTATTTATTGTTTATCGAAAGCCCAACAAAACACATGCTACTCCATTATAGGCTCTTAGTTTAAAGTTTCATGGAGTCCACATCCCTGAGGACCGCACCTGGTCTCGGAACTCTTCTTTCCTGATTAGAAAGACTTAAAAAGTCCCATCTGTGCTCCAGGATGCTGTTGAACTTTATCCTGTACCATTGCGAAACTTCATCTCTGTGTGATAGGGCAACTGCACTGCTTCGAACTGTAAAGCCCTGTATAGGGTCATAAAAACCGCCATAAGAGTAATTGGTATTCAGCTACATTTACAGGAAACATGCCTGCAAAGGGTGAGAGGCATTATGAAAGATGCCCCTCTCCTTAATCATGGACTATTCACCTTTCTCACAATAGGCATGTACCGTACTACAGGTGCCTCAGAGCCCGCACAAACAGAATGAAATATTCCAAATTTTTGTCATGTTAACCAATTCACTACTGCACTGTCACTTTTTTTTGTTATATTGCACTGCTTCATCCACTATGTATCGAGATATCCATCCACAATTTATCATTGCACTACTCTATATTCCACCGTATTTATTCTGCATATATTGTATCATACAGAAATTCATATCCTGTATGTACATATGTTTGTGTTGAACATATTCTTCACTACACAATGTTTGCACAGTTATACTTTTTTTTATTATTTTTTAACCATCCTTATCACCTACAGCATTAATCACTCTCAACCCTGTACATATTAACCCATACTCTCATTTATTACATTATTATTTATTGTAAATAGACCACTTATGGTTAGATGCTAACTACATTTCATTGGCTTTGTACATGTACTTTGCACAATATAAGTATTTTAGTAGTAGAAGGAGGTTAAGTATCGATGTCCTTTACATACACTATATTGCCCAAATGTATTTGCTCACCCCTCTTCACATGCATATGAACTTGAGTAACATCCAACTCTTAGTCCATAGGATTCAGTATGATTTTGACCCATCCTTTGCAGCTACAACAGCTTTAACTCTTATGGGAAGGTTTTCTACAAGGTTTAGGAGTGTGTTTAAGGGAATTTTTTTTTAAATTATTATTCTAGAAGCGTATTTGATGTTGGACGAGAAGGTCTGGCTCGAAGCCCCTCCTATAATTCATCCCAGTGGTGTTCTATCAGGTTGGGGTCAGGACTCTCAGGACAGGGCAGTGAAGTTTTTCCACACCAACCTCCCTCATCCATGTTTTTATGGACCTTGCTTTGTGCACTAGTGTGGACTCATTTTGGAACAAGAAGGGTCCATACCCAAACTGTTCCCACAAAGGCAGGCAAGCACATACTTTCGGCAATATACTGTACTTTTTTTAAATTAACCTGGTGTCTCTCATCTGGCTTTACTGAATGTAAAACATGATATAAATTTTAAAAATTTTAAGACAAAAGTATAAATTATAATTATTTTGAAAATTACTGGTTTAAAATATATGGGTATATAGCCATAGTTTCCATCTGAAAACTGGTCTGTCTTGTACTATATATTTTTTTCTTTACAGCCAAGCATATATTCTCCTGTAATGTTATTTATTTATTATTATTTAAGTTATTTATGAAAATACTGAATGATTTTGTACATAATTATGCAGACATGAAAAAAAAAAAAAAAAAAAATATATATATATATATATATATATATTTTATAAAAGAAAATGTAATAATAATAATAATAATAATATATTTTTAATCCACTAAGAGATAGAGGGATACTTAATGGACTTCCAGTGTAAAATATAGCAATTAATGAAGACGGTTTCAACTTTATCCCAAGTATAGTGGACATGATATTGAAAAAACCTGTCCAAAAGTCCTGTAAATTTGGGCACAAATAGAACATGTAGCTTAGATTACAGGCATGGCAACATCTCAAACATCTCAACGTCCCTCAACACCAGGACGTAGGAGGTGCTGGAAGTGCTGGAGCGTATTCAGTCTATGGCTTTATTAAATAAAAAATGTCGGAGCGGGGATAGAGGCTGCAGCATCAGTCACATATTACAAGAATTCATCAACATATCGAGATAATTTGTTAAAAGTAGCACAAATTGAAGCCCAAATTATCCCTATACTGTATGTTGATGAATTCTTGTTGAGTGGCAAGGGCCAAAAGGCAGTGGCGACAATGAGTATCCCTACTGGGTTCTACTTCCGAGAGTGAAATAATCAGAACTAACATCATTTGTGTGAACACTAACTTGCGGAGATTTGTAAAGGAGGCGAATCCCGAAAATGTATTTATCACCAAACCCAAATTTCTTTAATACTGCAAACAAGTATATCCACTTAATCTTATCAAAGGCTTTCTTAGCATCCAGCGACATTATAATCTCAAGGGATACAGATATTTGTTTGGAGTAAATTATATAAAAAATTAAATCCTCTAAACTTATTTTAGCCAGCACTTTCACATCACCATTAGCAATGATAATGGCCTATATGATCCACACTGAATGGAATCCTTGCCCTTTTTAAGAAGAATGGCAGTTGTAATTATTTTTATTATTATTATACAAAACACTGAGCAAATTTCCTCCTAAAATCATAATGAAAAGTAGAGGTTTGCAGTTATTATAATTACTATTATTATTATTTATAATCATTGTTGGTGGTGGTGGTGGTAGTGATAATAGGAGGAAGAGGAGGAGTTGGGGTAGTAGTACTATTATATGCACTTTTTTGACTAGAGCATGAAGTAAGTTCTTTTTTTTCTAATTTTGCAGGGTATATTCACCTGAAAATGATTTGATGGAGAAAACTAACTGACTAAGATGACACTCACAGATCCACCCAACATACTGGAATCTGCTGGGTATCAAACTGCTGAACTGAATTCCTTCTCTATTCACACCAACCTCTACTCTTCTTGTAAACAATGTGATTCCACATGCATCAGTGCACTGGAAGATCCCTGGAATAACCCAAAAGAACAAAGTCATATGTTTGATATTGCATCTCCTTACAAGTCCAAATATAACACGATCGGAATGGAGTACCCACGTACAAGGGCTGACAGAAATGTAGCCAACCCTGATGCTGCCTGGAATGTGTTAGCACAACAGAAATGGCACAAGCTGCACCGGTTTTCATCCCCAGATCTTTATAACATGCACGTAACTCCTCAAATTGTGAATACTGAAATGGCTGGTGAAGTGGCACATAAGAGAAGAATGAGATCAAAAAGTGCTTCACGGGCTCACACCAGCTACATTCCTTTAATAACTGATGGCTCCCCACCTGTGGTAAGAAGGAATTATGATTTTCAAAGGTCTCCAAAACATTCTCAGTGGAGGCCAGAGGTGACTGCCAGAGAGTCCTTATATGGACCGACTTATACAGTCATTAATGAGGTCCATCCTATCAAACTGCAACCACAGAGGACTGATGCTATTAGGCACTCTCCTATTTACATGCCTGAAAGTTTGGATGAAGGAAGACCTGTTAAACTTGCCACTAGTCCTCATGTAAGATGTCGAGTGGACATTAAGCCTGATGAGGCAACTTTGGAGCAACATGGTCAAATGTCATCCATTTCAAGGGTGGACGTACCATCACAACGGTTTATCAGCAGTGGCAGTCAGAGTCTTATAGTACCACCCCACGTCTCCACCTCCAGGACACCTACTCCCACAGAATATTTTAAAGGTGAAAAAACACCTACCTACCAGTATTCGCAAAGTATGCCAATCAGTTACCTGCTGCCAGTAAAGACCCCAACACAAAGGATAACATCTCAAGGGGAGATGAGACAGTATGAAAGGGAGAGAAGGGCTAAGTCAAGCCTCAGTGTTCCAAGTAAATTCTCCAATGTAGACAATTTGCAGAAGTATGAAACTTCAGCCCCCAAAAGAGCTTACTATCAGGATAATTATTTTACCTTTCCTAGCCAAACCTACTCCTCTAACGTACATTATTTCCAGGATAAAAAACCTCATGTGGTTCATACTGTACCTGACAGGCCATATTTCACAGAAGGAGATCTTTATCATAGTGAACCAGCTCAGTACATCATACAGACACCCCCTGCACGGACCTTGATTGCCGATGACCCTAGGACACATCAGGTTCAAACAGTTCCTCCTAGGATTTTCTATGTAGGTGATCCCTGTGTACCCCAGGTGGAAACCTACATTCCAGCTCAAGTATATTACACAGAGGACAGGCATCCGACACACATGGTTCATCCAAAGTCACATGATTTATATGGCTCAGATGTGTCTGGATATTCCACACCCTTTCCTTCATACACATCTCAAGTTGCACTAGCAAAAGTTAGACAGGAGTCCATGTTTACCCCTTGGTACAATAACCTGTGTATGGAGCCAACAAGAGCAGTAAGTGACCCAAGGTCTCACTCAAGGTCTTGGGACAATATCCTCAATACTCATGTTGCACGGGAACAACCTGTGTCTCATGGAAAAAGTGATGAGAATCTTTTGTGTCAAAGGAACCAAACTTTGCCAATAAATGACAGACCAAAACCTGTGGTTGTTAATCTTTCAAGTTCACCTAGACGCTATGCAGCTTTATCTTTGTCTGATAATTCCTTGATTGACAAAAGCCCTGTTGATACTAAAGTAACCTTAAGCAAACAGTGGTACGTCACTCCTGAAATCACTATTACAGACAATGATATCAAGCCTTGCAAGGGCTATAAGGCAGAGGCACGTTCAGCCAGTTGGGATGTGCTTGATTCAAGAGCTCCAAGTGAAGATGCCACTTACCATGAGAGAGTTCCTTTTCCAAGTAAAGATAAGACATATCACAGCACCTCACTTCAACAAAGCTTAGAACAACTTGACAAACTTTTAGCTGATCTGGTTATTGATTATAAACCACCCGCTAGTGTACAGGCCAGTGAAGACTTGATGGATCAACTCAAGAAGCTTATCGATGAAGACGCAGTATCATCAGGAAGAAATATTTCAAAGGCAGCATATGAGAGTTCTCTGTCCCTTGACAAACCATCAACATCCATAACAACAGATCCTCACACTATAAGAGACACTGATGGGAGATGTGATGGTCTGCAAAATGAAAAGTGCTCCCCAGACCAGAGTCCAGATGAGGATGAGACAATGATGTGTTCTAACAATAAATGCCGTCGGACAGAGACATTGTTCAATGCTTGCCTTTACTTTAAATCATGCCACAGCTGTTACACCTACTACTGCTCTCGCAATTGCCGCAGAGAGGATTGGGCTATACACAAAGAGAGCTGCGTATATGGAAGAGTTGGTAGTATATGTCGCCACATAATTAAATATTGTAGAGAAACTCCAGATGTCCACAAAGCTTTCTCACGTACAGCCAAAGTGGGATATCTGTCCCGAGGAAGAGGTGTGCTGTTTTTGAGCTTTCCAAACCCAGGATCATCAACAAACTTTCTTCAGTATGGCCTAGAAAGCCTACTAATGTCCCCAACATATCTGTCTATACGTGAACTAGATAGTTACATGGATAACCTTGGAGATTATTGTCAGGAGCTACAGGAAGCAGGTAAAGAATATGACCCCAATGAATGTTTTTTATTGAATGTATCCATTGCGGTTGGTGATCAAGTGACTGAAAGATCACCACCAAGGGTAAAATCCCAAACAGTTAGGAAGTATGCCAAGGTTGCTTTAGCTTCATACAGCCCAGAAAGAAATGTCCATGGAAAAGAATTTGAAATGGAGACTTTGATTCTCACTCCACCACCAGGTACAGCTGACATTGACAAGGAAGGTGAAGAAGGGAGAAAAGCTAGAGAGATTTGTTTCATTAACATTCAGCGGGAGCTAAGAATTCGTGGGGTGTTCCTCCGCCATGAGTACCCCCATGTATATCAGAAACTCTGTGAGTTCGTGGAGAGCAACAGAAGGTTTACTCCTACCAGTATTTATCCTATTGACAAGAGAACTGGAAAGCAGTTCATGTGCATGATTATGGCAGCATCTGAGCCACGGACTTTGGATTGGATTGCCACTCCTCATCTTCTAGATGACATTATATAAACAAATACACTATTAGTTATAGTTATATAGTTACAATTACTGTAGATAATATATCAGATCTATAATTATTATATGTATTTTGTTTTTTAAAAAGGTTTTAAAATATGAAACCACATCGTTTGCGGACATTTCGTTTTGATTGGTGATAAAAATATAAGAATATTTTTAGACTGGTTTCATGGCAGTTTGCCAAACAGTGGTACCAGCAGAGATCAATCTTAACCAATCATTACTCATACAAATGCTTGTGTTGATAAGTGGTTGCAATGCAATGACCAGTACAATTAAAGACATGTAATGGTCTTATATTCTATATTTTTAATATTTTTTGTCAGACCCACCAAGACAAATTTAAATGATGTTAATCAAGTACTACACACATCATTTAAAATGATATGAATAATATACACACAAAGTAGGAATCAGTTCACATTTATTTATTTATTTATTTATTTGTTGGTTTAATGCAAGAGACAGACCGACAGAGAGAATTTATGGCCAAGAGTCTAAAGGAATCTGGACATGACACCTTTATAAGCTTGTTGGACATCATTTCTGAATTTGCCTTAATGAGGTCAGGCACTGTTGTGGGAGAAGAAGGCCTGACTTGCAATCCACATTTGACTTCATGTAAATGTTGTGCAACTTGTCTACAAACTTGCCACAAAGTTGCCAAATGCTGCCAAGTAAATAGTCACTCCAGACAACATGTTTTTGGTGGCCCTGAAATACAAAACACAACCACATTTCCTGCCTCACTCACTCATTCAACATCTATACGCCTTTATCCTGTACAGGGTCACGGGGGGGCCTGTTATGCCTAAAATGAGATTTAGGGCACAAGGTGGGGTACACCCTGGACAGGGTGACAGTCTATCGCAGGGCACACACACACACACACACACACGCTTTTGCACACACACTATGGGCAATTTGGGAACACAGATTAACCTAATTTGCAGGTCTTTGGACTGTGGGATGAAACTGGAGTACCTGGAGGAACCCCACCAAGCACGGGGAGAACATGTAAACTCCATACACCGAGACCAGGAATCGAACCCGGACCCTGGAGGTGCAAAACACATTTTCAAAAACACAAAACCATTTCAGAAAACACAACCACATTCCATGAAACATAAAAACATTTCACAAAACACCGTCACATTTCAAACTTAATTAAAAGGTAGGGACAACATTCTGGTTTGTAACTGGGCAGAACCTAAGTCAGTTCACAGTTTTTATTTCCTGACTGATGTGTCTTACAGTAATGCGAGTAGTGCAGGTGCATTAGAATTAAGCTAGTTTGAAATAACTAATTAGACTGAACTAAGTAGATATTTCAATTAAGGAGCTTTATATTAATTGACTTGTGACATGCTGTCAACACACCACAGCATTAAAATGTGCCTTCAAACGGTACATCAGGACTGCGTAGAAGAAAGTTTACTGTTATTTAACTCAATAAGCATCTATTCATTTTGGTCACAATAAACTACTCCGTGATGGAAGTTTACTACACCAGCTATGCTGGTCAATCAAACTCTAACTTAATTTGGGTTCTGTTCAGTCAATACAGGAAAGGGGATTGTGATAGTTGCAAGTTGATTGTGTTTTGTGAAACATTTTTGTGTTCATGATGCTGATGTTCTTTTTAGAGACAGTCTGAAATTCTGTAGTGAGTGATGCAACATAATATAGAGGATCTAGCAGGGCAGAAATTCTATTAACTTGTCGCAAATGTGGCAACCTGTGATAATGCCATGTTTAAATTACTGAGACCCATTGGACTCACAGTGGTGAATCGAAATGCATTATTTATGTGCCGGGTAGCTATGGGTGTGGGTATAGGACATGAACTAAGTTATTATTAAGTACGCCCACATACTTTTGGCCATGGAAGTATAATAGCAGGAGCTGACATAAGAGAGAATTTTCCTGAAGCTGTTCCAATTAAAGTCGGCCACCTTAATTTACTCAAAACATAGAACAAATGTTACTTGGATGTTGGGTAGTTTTTAAATCATTTACTCATGGAAATAGTGACATTTTATTTAAATTATTTTCAGGCTAATGTTTAAAAATATATATATTATGTTAATTAAATGGTAATATTGGTAATTATTACCAATAATTAAAATAATTATAATTATAGTAATCTTCTACACTTCCACTTTACATTTACATTACTGCTTAATTAAAGGAAATCGGAGCTCATGAAATTCCTTCAAGGTTAATAAAGTATCTATCTACAGTGCATTTTTCCACATTTTGTTATGTCACAGCCTTTTTTTGAAATTAATTAATGGAAGCTTCCAGAAGGACAACCATCTCTGCAGCAATCCACCAATCAGGCCTATATGGTAGAGTGGCCAGATGGAAGCCACTCCTTAGTAAAAGGCACATGGCAGCCCGCCTGGAGTTTGCCAAAAGGCTTCTGAAGGACTCTCAGACTAGATGAGGTCTGATGAGACTCTCTGGCCTTCTGGCCTTATAGTTGTCCTTCTGGAAGGTTCTCAGCTCTCCTCTGGAGCGACCATCAGGTTCTTGGTCACTTCCCTGACTAAGACCCTTCTCCCCCGATCGCTCCGTTTAGATGGCCGGCCAGCCCTAGGAAGAGTCCTGGTGGTTTCGAACTTCTTCCACTTACGGATGATGGAGGCCACTGTGCTCATCGGGACCTTCAAAGCAGCAGAATTTTTTCTGTAACCTTCCCCAGATTTGTGCCTCGAGACAATCCTGTCTCGGAGGTCTACAGACAATTCCTTTTGACTTCATGCTTGGTTTGTGCTCTGACATGAACTGTCAACTATGGGACCTTATATAGACAGATGTGTGCCTTTCCAAATCATGTCCAATCAACTGAATTTACCGGGTGGACTCTGCAGAAACATCTCAAAGATGATCAGGGGAAACAGGATGCGCCTGAGCTCAATTTTGAGCTTCATGGCAAAGACTGAATTCTTATGTACATGTGCTTTCTCAATTTTTAATTTTTAATAAATTAGCAAAAATCTCAAGTAAACGTTTTTCATGTTGTCATTATGGGGTAAAATTGACGTTGTGTGTAAAATTCTGATGGAAAAAAATGGATTTAATCCATTTTAGAATAAAGCTGTGACATAACAAAATGTGGAAAAAGTGATGCGCTGTGAATACTTTCCGGATGCTGTCACTCACTCACTCACTCACTCTGTCTATCTATCTATCTGTTTCATGCACTGTTTGGCTTTAACAAAAGCTAATAGCAATTGCCTCCGACTTCAGGCATGTATAGACTGAAATGACCTGATGTTATCTCCCGCTATTATACCTCCATGCTTTAAAGTTTATAATGTAGTTACATACAGATGGGGCCTTTAAGACTGCGCATGTTTTCCCGCGGGATGCCGCAATTTAGCGCGCGGCATGCCGCGGCTTG
>JAQQZT010000017.1:11848185-11862997 GCA_030068275.1 Clarias platycephalus
CAGCGAGTAGCATATATTTTTGTGTTTGTTGCATTTCATGTCTGTAGTTTTATCGATAAATCTGCTCATATCTGCGCACACGTTTATCAGCCTTTTGGTTCAACTCACTTTCACTTTGCAAAACTCACTTTAAAAAGACACTTTCTACAGACTTTCATGCCTGTAGTTTTATCGATAAATCTGCTCATATCTGCGCACGCGTTTATCAGCCTTTTGGTTCAACTTACTTTCACTTTGTTTATTGTTTAGTGTATATTTAAAGCGTATAAACACAATAAAACAATGTTTTAGGCTAACATATACATTTTTGTATTCTTTGTTGTACTTCGTCTTTTTGCACACATGCGCGGGTGCGTTACAATAATAATAAGTATAATCACAATAATAATACATTTGGAGCACTACTACTACTACTACTAATAATAATACTGAATGGAGAAAGCGCAGTCAAAGAAGTATCGTCATTGAAGGAGTAAAGAAAATGAAGAATAAATACATATCAGTATTTACAGTTTGAGTTCGACACGTTTTGAGCTCCGTCACTAGCTGTCAATGGCCGCCTAAGAGAGATAACACATTTTCGGCTTCAATAGACACAAAATACTTCAGATTGAAACACGACTGCCCCCTACAGGTAATGAAGGCCATTTTCACAGCTTGCCGCGCAAGGCTGCAGCAAGTCACAGGATAGTTTTTCTCGAAACGTGCGTTCTTAATGGCCAGGTCTGTAACCAGAACTGTAACCAAAACTTAGAAATATTACCAAGATAAAGAATATATAGTCACTAAACATGACAATTGCAGAAAAATTTATATTGAATCTGCAGTTATCACCTCTAGGTTGGACTATTGTAACACCTTACTGTCTGATTGTTCAACAAGGTGCATAAACAAGCTTCAGTTAGTTCAGAATGCCCATGCACCAAAAGCAGCGAGAGTGCTCAACAGAACCAGAAGACACAAGCACATCACCACTATCTTATCCACACTGCATTTCTATTCCTCTCTCATTGATCACTCAGATTTGTTGACGGGAAAGTCCTCATGTCTGTGTTTCCTTCTGGCTCTCCCTTTTAGATATGCTGTCATAGTTAATCTTGCCGGAGTCCCTGCTTGCAATCTGCACTATATATATATTCATCTTATACATTAAGTGACTGTGACCATACCTAACTGTTATCTCTCCTTTGTTCTGCTCTCTCCTCTTCTCTTCTCTCTCTCCCTGTCGAACTACACCCATTGCTAGTGAGCTGCTAGTAATCCGCTAGTAATCCAAACTCCCTTTGCCCTCAGGACCTGTCTGACTCGTTCTGGTGCCCCGCTTCTGGTTGGAGATCTTGTCGCATGGATGCCCTGTGTGGTCTGTTTGGGATGCGTGTGGTGACTGGGGATGGTTCCACTTTACCAAGAAGACAGTTTTGGCCTCGGCTGATGCTGACAGCTATTCTCTGAGGACCTGATCTCGATAGATCAGGACTGGAATTTCCTACAGACTACCTGAGCCTCAAATAATGAACTGGACTCCATATTAATCTTTAGACAACTGTTATATTGAACCTAACACACAGTATGACTACAGATCAATCCCTGCTATTTGTTATCATCTCCCTCAGGAAGTTTTTTCCTTGCCAACGTTGCCCACAGCTTGCTCATCATGGACTATCTAATCATTTTGATTCATACACATTTCATGTAAACTTCATAATTTTTTTTTGGACTGTGTAAAGCTGCTTTGCGACAATGACAATTGTTATAAGCACTATAGAAATACAATTTAATTGAATTCAATGACGTTGTTGAACCTAGACCTTGGTCAAGGACCAAGAAGAGTAACCTCAGATCACAACACTGTTTCCACAACTTGTATGGGCTTCTTATACTGATCCACCTATCTCATTGGAACAGGGAAAATCTGGAAGACATGACCTTTATTCAAATACTAAAATCCTTACGTTTGCCCATTTTTTCTATTTCCAACACATTAGACTTCAGGGACAAAGGGTTCACACTTGTTGCCTAATATATTCACCTACTACCAGGTGCCCATTGGCTCAAGATATTGTATCTGTAGCTACTATAACAGGAGCCAAATTATGATGGCTAGATGACTGGGTCAGAGCAACTTTAAAACTGTAGCTCTTCTGGGATGTTTCCAGTCTGCAGTGGTCAGGATCTACCAAAAGAAGTCCAAGAAAAGAAAATCCTTGAACTGATGACAGGCGGTCAAGGCTCACTGATGCACGTGAGGAGTAAAGACGGGGCCATGTAGTCCAGAGCTACTGTAGCTCAAATTGAGGTTAAAATGGTTCTCTGGTTCTCATAAAAAAGGTGTCAGAACATGGAGGTCATTACTGTTTTGGTTGCAAAAGTGGGGACATACTGTCATAATGTTATGGCTGATCGGTGTATCTACTGTACCTTGTTACTTGTGTTACACAAAAGTTATTTATAGGCTAAATAATTAACTGACTGACTCACATGTTTTGTTAATTTACAAAACCAATACATTGATATCTGCAGTACAGCATTGTCTAAGTTTAAACAAATACAGTGGATGCTAAAAGTATTAATACAACATATCCAAGGTATTATAAGTGCAATAAAAGAATTGGTGAAATCCGCTGGTTTAGTTAATAGATGGAACAAATATGTATCAGTACCTTTACTTCATGAAGCCAAGGTATCTACCACTGCAAAAATCATGTCTAAAACTAAACATTTCTCAAGTAAATTGTGAATGTCTGAGAAAGTGACACCAGGACTTGATACTAAATACTGATTGTGGTTTAGCAATGCCATTGCATAAAATATATTTTCCTCATTGCCATTATATATTTAAACATTGAATTTCCCTTTGTCTCAATACTTTTGGCCCGCACTGTATATCTTGGGCTGACCTTTACCTTTGCTGTTGTAATACGTAACATATTGGATCATGCATATTTTTAACCAGTTTATCTAAGACACCTGGAAACACTGGTTTAAAGTGTATCTGAAAACTGGAAACGGCTTTAAATAAGCATGTCTTATACAATTATATTACTTCAAGAAAGTAAAGAATTAAAAATGACAAATGCAGACTTACATCATCGGAAGCACATGCAAACTTCTCAGAAATCACAAAGGGCACACCATCCATAGCTAAAATGCAAAACAGATGGTGAAAAAACTTTGAATTGACCAAATATATAGTCAGGTGCGTAAGTATTTGGACAGTGACAATTTTTAAAAAATGTATACATATATATATATTTTTAAAATATTGCCTCTGTGTGTCACCACAATGAATTCGACATAAATAAGTCAATATGTCAAAGTGTAGAAATAATTCTAGGAGTTTAACGAAAGAAATGCATTAGCCACTTTTTACTATTCGGTATCTATTTTCTTCTTTATGCTATTTTTACATAGAACCTGCATTTTCACAGGCTCAAAAGTAGACAATTGGTTCTTAACCAGTGCCCTGGCCATTTGAGCCATGTTTCCTTATTATTTCATGACATATTAAGGACTTACAAGGTCTACTTCTCTTACAGTTTGGCATATATCTACTTCTTGTGCCCTCAACCCAATAAAAAAAAATATATAAGCTGCTTTTTCAAAAAAAAAGATAAAACAAAGACTGCATGTTTTGTTCTGTGACTCCATCCCAGACAGTGAGTTACATCCTCCGAGCTTCAGTCTACACTGACCAGATGATGCTACACAGGAAAATGAAAGGTGGTGGAATTTGCTTCAACATAAATAAAGGTTAGTGTGATATCATAACTAATTGAATATTGCAGCCTGAACTTGGTGACATGGTTCATAACCCACAAGCCTTTTGGTTCACAGTGGGAGTTTTGCTCATTCACCCAGCTTGTTGTTTACATCCTACCCCAGACATGCTGTGATTGACAGATTGCAAACCCAGGCCATACAAATATTAGTATAGGAACAAAAGCATCTGAACTCATATGTTACAACTTGTGGGGAAAACAATGAACTGCAATAATATATACATAATATTAATTTGTTCCACAAGGAATAACAAAGAAACTGGAAAATTGAAGTGTTTTTGAAGCTGGAACTCACAATATGAATGAACTGACTGAATCAGACATCCAATTTTTCTGAAGGAAAATGTGTGCCAATAAAGACTTTTTGCACACACAACAATAACAAGCCATGGTTCACAGCCAGATGATGCTGGGGATAGAGCCCTGTACAAATAAACCAGAAGCTTACTGACAAGAGAGATGAGGCTGGCTAAAATAAGATGGCTAAAAAACTGAAAAACAGTGCTGACATTTGTAGATGATATTGTGGTCATCAGACTCATCCAAAATGGAGATGAGTCTGTATATCAGTGGATGTTTGAGCAGCTGGTGTTTTGATGCAAATCAAACCACCTTGGACCTGAATATATACAGGGGTGGATCTACTCGGGGTAAAGGGGCCCTTACTGAGAAACTGAATATATATCCACATGTCCAACCATGAAGGGATAAAATATATAAAGATTACTGTGACATAGTAACGTTGGGAAGGAAGCTGAACACAGGCAGTTTATGAGAGGCAAAGTTTTTTTTTTCCATTTGTGAATATTCCTTTCAGCTTCTTAGCACAAATAATCTTACACACACACACACACACACACACACACACACACACACACACACACACACACACACACACACACACACACACACCTCTGCATCTATGGCAGTATTTGCATTTTGCTTGAGAATAAGCATGACACAATTCACACCAGACCTTTTTGTCCTTAATTTGTCATGAAACTCAATATACTGCATGTATACCCTGGATGGGGTGCCAACCCATCAAAGGTCATAAGCAATTAGACCCCAAATAATTTTAAAGTCATTCAATTTTATTTCATCTTGCATATCTGCCTTATTACAAAACTCCTGATATTCTTCTGTTCATCATACTGGACCTAAGAAAGTATTTTGATCCAATTCTGTAAAAATGTCCTTTTCTATGTCGTCATGCATAACAATGAGCTCCTTGGCTATGAGAAGATCCTGGCTGAGATGAACACAATTTCAAATATATATTTTTGATACCTATGTTCCATTTAAAGACTTTTATGAAGACATCATAATACGGAAAAAGTTTTACATTATATCATTTCATGTCACCCCATCTTTATGCTTAATTTGAAATCCATTGTGGTGGTGTCCAGAGGCAAAATTACATTGTGTCACTGTCCAAAGACTTAATGCCCTGAATGTATTAATCAAGTAATGTTAGTCATTATGAGTCGTAAAATATACTTAAGATTCTCCCAACGGAATGGGAGTATAAAAGTAGGGCAAACACAAGTAGCATCATATGAAACAATAAAATTGCATCAATATCGATCTGATACACTGTAGAAATTATGTACACATCTATACTTTGTAGCACAGACCAAGCCATGGATGATATAAAGGTTTTTACCTGATATGGCATATAGGTTGGAACTCTGGTGTTCATAGTCAGGCCGAGTGGTACTCCTCCTAAAACTTGCAGGTAGTGTCATGGATATGTGTCTGTACAAAAACAAATGAAGAAAAAAATAATAAAATGCATTTCAATATAATCAAACTATCCAGCAACAGTACACAAATATAATGGCCTGCAAAGTTTACAAAAAAAAAAATTATAATACAAATTTAAGGCACCTTCTTGGATCACTTTTAACTTGACTAATTATAATTATTTAACATTTTAACCTACTGTGTGCTAAAGCAGGTGTTTTAGATTATGGTTAAAGACTGCAAAAGTGTACTGTAGTATAGTGTATTATACTGATGTTTCAAAATATACACACAAACATGAAAACAAGACAACATGAAAGGAGAACCTGTTTTTTAAGTGAAAAGTGACAAATATTTTTGGAGAAAATGTAAGAAATTAAAAATGGAGAAAAGTAATTTACATTTTAAATTTACATTTTGATATCTATATGCATGATCTGAAAATTATGTTTGTGCTGAGAGTGTGGTATAATGTTAACAGTGCTTAATGAGGAGCATGTAGGTTAGTATATTCAGCTTTTTGTGTTTTTTAATTAATGCGTTCTAGTTGTGAAAAATAAAAACGCATTTTATCAGTGTAATGCCTCAGTGTAATGCCTCTATTATTTTCAAAGTTAGACCAACTACTAAAGAAATTATTGCAGTTACACCTGTCAAAAAGTATGGGATCACCATTCCATAGGAAAATGTTTGTTCAATTGTTTAATATAGGGTTTGCATGTCAGTTAAAGGTACAGGGGAGATGACGGTCATTACGTCTTCAATGAATGCACAAGCTTTGGGGATTTTTAATACTTTTTTGGTTCCATCAATTAAAAAAATGTTTAGTGATGATATAATTTTGATAAGATAATGCATCTTGCTATGGGGAAAAAGCAGTAAAACCGTTATATAATGTTTATAGCATGGCCTGCAGATAGTCCGGATTTCAATTGAAAATCATGGACAAATGGAAATGAAAGAAAATGATCCATGACTAGGCTCTAACATGCAAAGCTGATCTGGCAATTGCAATAGGAGAAGGTTGAAGTCAGATTGATGAGAAATACTGTTTGTTGATAGTTAAATCCATACTTTAGAGAATTTGAGAATTCAAGCTGTTATAAAAGCCAGAGGTGGTGCAACAAAGTATTGGTAATGTACTGTAGAGTGTTTTTGTTTCATGATTCCATAATATTTGAATTGAGTGATTCCATTTTTCCCCCAATTGTGTGATCTGCAAAAACAGCTGCAATTAACCATAGGTTTCTTTCTTTATTATGTTTAAGTGCTTTAAGCCAGAAGGTTAGAAGTTAAATGAAAATAGCTTTGTGGCATGTCTGTGATTAGTTTTTCTTTCAACAGAATTAAAAATGAATGAACATTTTCCAAGATTGCCGATTCCATATTTTTTGCAAGTACTTTTTGTACCAATGACTAAAGGCTACAGGCTGCCTTTGGTCAGGCTTTTGAATGCTCTTAATAGCATTTTATTTAGCTCTAGGGTTGAAGCAGGCCCAGCTAAGGTGTTCCAAGCAGTGAAGGGGTAGCAGCCTTACTCCAAGAATAGGTTCAGAGGCCTGGGGATCACCACAGTGGGGCTGGACCAGGAACTAGCGGACTACTCTTTAATAACGTTCAATCTCAATGGCTTTCCACTAGGCCTTTGGCACCCTGTATAGCCGTTGATATTACATCAGGACACAACTGAGAACATGTCAGTGAACTGGTTTGACAAATATTAACTCCTGCTGCCAACAGTGCATGAATTGTATCTGATGTGGACACAGTACAGATCTGTGGGGATGCTCTGTGATGGATCTTTCCTCAATAGACAGCATCTTGGTAGCAGGTGACCTAGTCTATAAACATCAAGATATATAGTGTGGATAAAATTCTCCCCAGTGCATTCAAAGGGGTCGCCAATAATGGGTAGTGGTATCAGCAGCATTGTGGACAGTGTTGACAGACGTTCTTAACTTTAGCATCCAAGCCTAGTCAGTGGAACTGATTCTGGATCTTTTTGCTGGTATTCTGTGCCCCATGATATCCTCTTACGAGATGACTATATGCTAGGTGCATGATCGGATCGATTTTTGTGTCGTGGCACAAGTGGCAACCGAGCCTAAGGCTGAGGCAAGGAGAAGAGTCAAGGAGCACACATTTTATTCCTTCTTTCTCTGGGGCCAAGCACCCATGTACCAAGGGCACACTCCACCACATCTTGTATCTGCCGTGAGATCCACTTTGTCTATAGCCTCTCTCTCTTCTCTGGTTGGAACTGCTCTAGACATGACCTACATTGAGTGATGTGCTGCAGATGGTTCAATTGGCTACTCAGAAGCCTTACCCCGATTAGGCAAGGGGGCCTCGACAGCAAACCCAGTGCCTTTTCCTCGTTGTCGACTGGATCAGTGGATTAATTTGTCCCTACCCGTGCTAAAGCGGGCAATCCCACTCTTCACACATGTTCTGAAGGGTATGCCACCTCTGTAGGGAGCCTCCGGAGTGAGGGAGAAGTGAAAAAGTTTTGCCATAACTAGTTCACAACGTGACAATATACAATGGGCACAGAGAATAAGTTTAAGTGTTTGAGGAAATTGGATATACAGAAGAGAGTGGCAGGGAAAGTACATACCCTTTGTGACAGGCAGACTTAATACAGTAGGTGGGTTGAACCAGTACTAATAGCTAAGGAAGCCCCCTGGAATAGCATAGTCCGTATGCTGGATGTGTGGATCATCCACAATCAGAGGGAATGGTGGAAAGAGTAAATGGAATGCTTAAAATAAAGATAGCGCAAAAAAAAAAAAAAAAAAAACGATTAAAAAAAAAAAATACATAAATGCATAAAGATTTCCACTGGTTGCAAGCTTTATCTAAAGCTTTAATGCACAAGTGGGGCCACAATTGCATGAGATTCTGGAATTACAGTACATTTGTAAGATAACAATTATCATAAGGTAATATTTTCAACAACCATTTTCTACAAAAAGAATGACTCAGGACCCCAGAACAGCAAATAACCTTATACAGACATTGGAATAAATAGGTTTAAAGTATCCAGTACTAAAGTATCGTATTAAAAAACGAAACTGATTTCGCCCTGGGGTTTTCATTCTTTTGCAGGGTGCTGCTTTCCCTTTTTAACTTTAAAATTGTAGAAATGAAAACAATACACTGATACTGCTTAAATATTGCAAAAGAGTGTTTCATGTTTAACTTTATGCCTTTTAGAGATCATGTCATCTTTCACTTGTTTAATTGTTCAAATTAAAAGACATTTTGGCCAGTAGTGCCTGCCATTTGCATGTCACTGTATACCTGAAACTGCGCCTGTTCCAAAACTGCCAGAAAAGCCAGACTACAGTCTGAAGCTACACATGGAGATCTAACTTTTTGAAGAAATATCCTCATCTGATGAAAAAAACTTAACTGGTTAAAGAGAACACAAAGAAAAGAAAAAAAAAAAAAAGAGAGAACAGAAGGGTCTTCTCCAAGTTTGGCCACTAATTAGGATTACTAAATGCTCACAAGGATTCCATTCATCCTTCTAGGAACCGCTATAGTCCAACTAGGGGTTATGGAGGCCAATGGTGACCATTGTATTTATTCTCATTTTGCACGACCATGGTAGGATCTCCAGTCAACTCACACATGCAATCACACAGTACGGGTAATTTAGCCTGTGCCTCTTTCACAAACCGTTACAAGCAAACAAGATTGAAACATTCTTACAATATTAACTACATAATTAAAGAAATAGAAACTGTACTGATAACTAGTCTGTGAATCTATGTAGTACCTTTAAGGAATTCCAACTGCTTCCACATTGATAAAATCACCAAAATGTTAGATTATATGGTTTTACATATGTATATAAGGATTTACATAAAGAACAGGGGATTTGGGATGTTTGTTACAATTTTCCAATATTAACTTATCAACTTCCATTAAAAATTTTTTGGACGTGGTTCAAAAAATACCTATAAATGCTTATTTTTATAGTTTAAACCCTCAATATGCCCCCAAATATTTTTCCAAAACACTTGAATTAAATTTAAAACTGAGCTTTATGTATTAATATATTTAAAAAGTAAAGGTAAACCCATATACAGCTGTGTCTCCCGCAGTGCTAAAATGTTAAATACAGATGTTACTCCTACTGTATATGAACTGTAATTCATGCAAGCGCATTATCTTTGATACGCACTGTTGTTTTCTTTGGGATTTATAGAGTAAATAAAGTAATAATTCACCATCCCAAGCCGCGGTTTCCTTTGTGGTTGCTTTGTGTTCTCCCTACAGTACTAAAAAAATGTATACAGTTTTATATTTTATATAGAAATTTTACTGAAGTTACATTAATATTTATTTAAGTTACGAAATTAGTAAATTATATTGTTCTTAATAGTTAAGCGTTAGAATGCATAAACAATGATGTATCGCCATAAAAAAGGCAGAAAGAATTGCAGAGGATATTTACGGTTTCCTCGAAATTGCGGAGGTTTCCACAAACAATAATTAATTAGGTAGGACCGACTGAGGCCCCGAACTCTAAACCGTGATTTTGCGGGGGTCGGCTGCATTATGTTGTCATTGCCTGATCATTCCTGATGCTCCACTCCTGCTCTATAACAGTTCTTCGTTGCTTTGTACTGATATACAACATGTACTGTGCAAATGTTTTAGGCAGGTGTGGAAAAAAAATGCTGCAAAGTAAGAACATGTAAGAACAAAAATAGAAATGTTAATAGTTCATAATTATCAATTAACAAATGCAAAGAGCAATCAACAGAAGATAATTCTAAATCAACCTTTAGTGTGACCACCCTCTTCTTAAAGAAGATTGCAGAATCAATTTGGGGCCCAGCAGGCAGCTCAATTTTGTAAATTGATTAAAATAAAAAATAAACATTTAGATACATATTTTTGAGACACATTAGATAAGCAATTATATTTTATATTCAAGTCCTGTGCATTTGTGTACATTTCATTGTAAGATATTATTTTAGCGTAATAACAAGCATTATTTATTATACTATAACTTACTAGTCTACTAATACTAGTCTACTTTGACAGATCTACTAAACTATGAAGAACACACATGATCTTTAAACATAAATAGTCCTTCTTCTTATGTCTAAAGACAGTTTGCTCAGGCACACATACTTGGGCAGGACAGGAACTGAAGTAGAGTTGGTGACTGTTTGTATGCTGGTGGAGGTTGTGGCAGAAGCGCTGTTCTGTATGGGACAGGAGTCTTGAGTTCTAGGCACTTTCCCCATTCTGTACCAAATGCCCATGTTGTTCAGCTCTCTGTATGGAAATATTCAATCAGGTTAGGATGTTTTTAAGCAACATCCAGCAATACATGATGTTTTAAGCAAGGTATTACATTCCAAATTACTTTGTTACCATCCAACACATTTTGTTACCATCCAACACTCCCCTCCTATCTAGGATACTGGATACATTTGTCATTTAACAACTGTATTATTTTCCCCTGTAAAGTAATTATAAGGAATAGGGTGTATTGGTATGTATGTTAATGGTAAATATTGGCCATAAAAACTTTAGACATACATTTTTATCAATCGTCTCCTTAAATTCTAGATTTTACTTCTTAATACCTACTGTACATTTAAATTAAATCTTCAGAGCTTAAAAATTACAATATATTTATTATTATTCACCCTTTAACATACAACTCCATTCATAGTCAGCAAGGCCAAGGCTTTTGTGTTTGCTATATATTTAGGTTGGAGAGCAAAGGAAGAATAAAATATGAAAGACACCTTTTATTTCCGGGTATTTTTCATTAGGGTGTGTTACACAACTTCTATGGCACATGGAACATGGCACCTCTGGGCACAGATCAGCCAATTCTTAAGTACATTGCAGTTACATTGACTTTTTAAAAAATACTTTTCTAGGCTTGTGGCACATATTCTCAAAGCTTTTGTCTGTTTTTATATTTTGTGTTTGTTTGCTTGAGTTCACCACAGCTGACCACAACTCTCGCTCCGTGCTCGTCTATGACCGGTTACTCGTTATGTCACAGGGATTTCAAGTCTCCCAGTTGGAGAAAATTGGGAAAGTTGCTGAATATTTAGACAGGTCAGTGTGCCAGGGAGAAACATATTGTATTTGCCATAAACATTTCCATGTATTAGGAACCTCTCATGGTGGTAGGTCTGAACACTGTACATTTTACACACATACATTGCTCAGATTTTTTTTTTTTGCATACTTTTTACACTTAAGTGATTTAGATCATTAAACTAATTTCAATATTACACAAAGATAACCCAAGTTAAAATGCAGAAAACTGTGCAAACCTGCCTGGCCCTATGTGAAAAAGTAATTGCGCCAAAACCTAAAAACTGGTTGTGCCACCCTTGGCGGCAACAACTGCAATCAAGTGTTTGCTATAACTGGCAATTAATCTTTCATGAGTCATTGAGCTCTTGGCGTAATTTTGGTAGGCTGGCCACTCCTGGAAAGGTTCACCACTGTTCCCATCTTTTCTACATATTTGGATAATGGTTAGCTGAAGAGCAAAAGTCTTAGAAATGGCTTTTTAACTCTTTCCAGACTGATACCCGTCAATTACTTTGTTTCTCATTTGTTCTAGCTTTTCATTAGATCATGGCATGATGTGAGATCTTACAGGAAGCTTTGTTTGACAAGTTTAATTTAAGTAATTTTTCTGGCATTAATCAGGCTTGGTTGTGGCAAGTGAAATGTAACTCAGCTTTCCAAAAAATGTGGTTAATCACAGTTCATTCATGATTTAGCAAGGATGCATTGACTTTTTTACATAGGGTCAGGTAGGTTTAGACAGTTTTGTTCCCTTAATACATTTTAAAACTGCATTTTAGGAGATTATATTTGTGTAATGTTAAATTTTGTTTAATTCTCTAAATCATTTAAGTGTGATAAACATGCAAAAAAAAAAAAAATATATATATATATATATATATTTTTTTTTTTTTTTTTTTAATCAGGAAATATTTTTTCCACTGCAATGTATCTCATCCAACACAGCACATTAACCATCCCAATACATAAATATTGCCCTTAAAGCAGATAAGGTAGGCCTAGTGGTAATTTACATTTACAATAGAGGTAAAAATAGCAGCGGAATGCAGTTCATGGTGCATCAAAATGATAAAGCGTTAGTTAATTTTATATGTCCTCAGATACAAGATTGTTGATCAGTCAATCGGTAAATAATGTTTTCTACACATTTCTATTATAATTTTGGGTCTGTACATTTAGGCATTTGACAGATGGCCTTATCCAGAGCGACTTACATTTTTATCTCATTATACATCTGAGCAGTTGAGGGTTAAGGGCCTTGCTCAAGGGCCCAACAGGGACAACTGGGTGGTCGTGGGATTTGAATCTGGGATCTTCCGAACCGTACTCCAATGCCCTCTGACCGTACTCTACCCCTGACCCCCAATATAATAAATGTCTCCTGAATTGATGAAGTGCCCTCACCAA
This sequence comes from Clarias platycephalus, assembly GCA_030068275.1. Lineage (NCBI taxonomy): Eukaryota > Metazoa > Chordata > Actinopteri > Siluriformes > Clariidae > Clarias > Clarias platycephalus. The sequence continues at coordinate 11,861,202 of JAQQZT010000017.1, forward strand.
TGGAAGTGAATGTTTAAAGTGTTTGAACAATCAACGATGAACCAGTTGTCTAAAATAACTGGCAACCATGTATGTGATGTATGAGATCGTCATGGCAGACGCCTTCAGTGGATGGACCAGACACTCCAAAAGAGTGTTGTGATGTGAAAGACAATCTTGGGCCTCACTAACTTCAGGATGTGTAGAAAGACTGCACTGTAATTCCCCATACTGCAGTGCATGTACAGTTCTGATTAAGTTTTTTTTTTTTTTTCATTGTGCTGTACAGTAATGTAAAACCACATTGACTCAAAACTGACACTCTCTCATTCATTCTCTATAGTCACCTTGTGGGAGGCTTGGAGCCAATCCTAGGGAACTTTGGGGACAAAATACAGGTAGCATCCACCCTGGGTAGGGTGCCAATCCATTGCAAGGCACAAGCACACACTCACTTAGCCAATTAGCAATTTTCTTTTCTGTACTGTACACATTGTGAAATGTGGATATCTACTATCTATGTATGACATCCAAGTCTCTTACAATATCCCTAATTTATACAAGTAAATTCTGACTATCCATAATTCCTTTTAGATATATCTACAATTTAATTCTGACTAGTCACAATTCAAGATATTATCAACTCCCCTCAATTAAAAATATTTATAATGTCCTTTTTAGATATCTTAAATTCTACTTTAAGTAGTCAAAACTAGATTATAGATATCTTGAACTGGTATTGTCACTAGCCAGAATGAAATTGTAGATATCTCTAACAGGAATTGTGAATAGACATAATTTAGAATCAGATATCTGCTATCAAATTATAGATACCTTTAAATGAATTTTGATTAGAGATATCTCAAATAAGAGATATCTTTAACTTTCATTCTCAATAATGTTGCAGATATCTGTAATTGTGTCAGAAGTTACGGCAAATAGGAGGACGGGTTTGATATTGGCGGGAGCGGCTTACTGTTCAACTGAGAGGATAGACTAACGTTATTTATGTATAGTGAGCATGTCAATAGCATGAGGAGCAACATGTAGTTTTTGTTCAATATGACGTAAATTTCTCCCACAACTCTCAAGTGAACGAAGCTCTCGTTCCCCACAAATTCCTTGACTGTGTATGCGTTCTATTTCATGCCATTTTCTAATGATTTTGTCTACAAGAGCGACCGCCATTTCATTTGCTAACTGTTCAAATAATTTGTCTGCTGGGCAAATATCCAATGGGAAGCCTTTCATGAGCAACGTCGGACACATTTCATTCTGCCTAGGCAAAACTCAGTTATAGATATCTGTAATTGTCATTTAGAATGTGTGATGAGTTGAATATCAGTTTCAGTGACTTCATTGCAGATATCCGTAATTCAGTTTTGACTTTTCAAAACTGAATTGCAGATATCCCTATCTTTCATGGTGACTATCCAAAACTGAATTACAGATCTCTCTAACTGTCATTTTGACTTGTCAGAATGCAATTACAACTAGTCAAAAATATGTTGTTGATATCTGTAAGGTTCATTCCGGATAGTCAACTTTTGCCATTAAATGTTAAAACGGCTTGCCATAGACCACAGTCCAGAGACCTTCTCCCAGCATGCATGTCGCCATCCTGATAAGCTTCTCTGATTCGCAATCAGATATGAGCGTCTGTGAGACGAAGCTGTAAGAAACTTCACAAGGCCAGATGCTTTGAAGTAGACCCCAAAACCAAGGGTGTAAATTGACGAACCGGGAAACAAAGCAGACAGTTTTACAGCTTCACCCCGAGCTGGGGGGAGAACGACCACGTCACACCTAGACACTCT
>JAQQZT010000017.1:11880505-11893167 GCA_030068275.1 Clarias platycephalus
ATTTATGTTGCATGTAGCACCTTGGTCCTGGAGGAACTTTGTTTCGTTTCACTGTGTACTAACTGTATATGGTTGAAATGACAATAAAGCCTTTGAACTTGAACTTTACATTCCCCATATTAACTGAAGGAACAGAAGGCTTATATCGCCACTGCTTAGCAGTTAGCTTAGCCTTTAGCTTAGCACCAGATTAGCCCACTTACCACGATATTTTGCAGCAACATGTTTTTCCACACAAATTTTCATGTTGCCCAAGTACAGGTAGTCTGTCCCCCTGCCAAGACACCACTTACCACATCATACCTGCTATCAATTGACTAGTAGCGGTAGCACAATAAACAGGTACAAGAGCGGTAATGCCAGAAAGGTTGACTGAGCCACGGATGCCAACTGTCATAAGTTTAAGGCCGTAGAAATGGTCGCACATGCTCTGCAGTGGAACAAAGTTTTGCACAGTGAACGAGCCAACAACAAAACAGGATTAACCCTTAAAAGTCAGGCAGCGCGGACCTGTGCGGCAACACAGCATTTTCCAGTATAATCGCTTATACAAAAGTCCTGCCAATGTGTGTGGACGGAGGAGTCTTCAGACATCACACAGTGCATTTGGGTTTTCTGATGTGACATGTAGAAACAAAGCTATCATTACCCTTAAAAACATGTGTAAATTGTACTGCTGCCAGAATATGGGAATGATGTCACAAAAATGCAAAACTAAACATGTGCGTATTACTATTATTAGGTCACAGAAACAACCAAAAACATGCGAATGTGCTATTTCTTTGCCTATGTGCAACCATTTCTTTGCCTATGTGCAACCCCCTTTTTTTTTTACATTTTTAAATTAAGTCATGTTTGTATAGATGGTTAAAATTAAATAAAATTCAGTTCATCATATTCCCTAGGTTGTGCTGAAACAAAAATAAATGTCACTCTGTACTCCATAATCCTGAGCCCTATGTAGGTGCATCTCAATAACCTTAAATACAATTTAGAATAAAGTTTAATGGAAGATTCATTAGGAGTGGACTGCAGCTGGAGTCAGTGCTGCAAGAGCCACCACAAACAGACGAGCCATTCTTGAATCAGAGCCAACATCGGACTCATCTTACCTGGGCTAAGGACAAAAAGTACTGGACTGTTGCTCAGTGGACCAAAGTCCTCTTTTCAGATTAAAGTAAAGTTTGCATTTGATTTGGAAATCAAAGTCGCAGGGTCTGGAGGAAGAGAGATGAGGCACAGAATCCAAGGTGCTTGAAGTTCATTGTATAGTTTGCAGACAGTGGTGGTTTGGGGAGCCCGGTCATCTGCTGGTATTGGTCCACTGTGTTTTATCAGGTTCAAGGTCAGCGCAGCCATCTACCAAGAAGTGTTGGAGCACTTTATGCTTCCCTCTGCTGATCAGCTTTATGGAAATGCAGATGTGAATTTCCAGCAGGACTTGGCACCTGCCCTCACCGCCAAAAATACTAATAACTGGTTTAAGGATCATGGTCCCTGTGCTTGATTGGCCAGCAAACATGCCTGACATAATCCCCATAGAGAATTTACAGGACACTGTGAAGAGGAAGATGCGAGACTCCAGTATGCAAAGTGGAACTTTGGATTGTGAGAAACTTGGTCTGCGAGTGTTTTGCAAGACAAACAACATTTTAAAACATTATAAATTTTAACGTGTTAAATGAGTGAGGTCTTGATATACAAGTACTGTAGTGTGTATAATGAATGTCATCCTACACAGTAGCCCCCCTGCAGATGTGTGGGTTTTTTGGGATCTGCCATTTAAAGTGTTCTGTTTATTGTGCAGAATTTTTATTTATTTATTTATTTATTTATTTAAAAAAAAAAAAACATAAAACAATCAATATTTGGGAAGCTACTCATAAGCTATTCATAAGTATGCAACGAGAACAGGCATTTCTTCATAAATATCAAAACTTTTGAATTTTTAAGAGACAATCTATTCCTCTTAGGTTAAAGATCCATTTTCTCTCTCCTTCCGTCAAGCTACACTGTACACACACACACACACAGAGACGAATACCGTTTTATCAGAAAAATAAACAAGAAATCTCTCTAATGACACTCGAGTGTGCGCTCTCACTAATGGATTCACTGCTGTAAAGTAAAAAAAAAAAAAATTATCCTTACTTTACCTTTGAAAAGAATCATGACAGAGCAGTGTTTCCGTTAGTGTGCGTGTGTGTGAAGGCGAGAGAAGGAAGGGTGTGTGTGAAGGGGCATGGGGTCATAATGGAATCACACAGATAATGGAATCAGTGCAGGCTGACACAGACCGAGAGAAAATGGATCTTTAACCTCTCTAATGAGACTTACTTTTGCTTTACAAAACGTGCGCATACGTAGTCACCGTGTTATAGTAAACAGAACACACGCGCATGGATGTTGATTATACCAGTGCGAGGCGGCACTAAGACCGAGCAGGGGAGACAATTCCGCAACGCGTGAGAGAGAAAAACCATTAGCTCAGTTGTGATTACGTGACGCTCGTCGTCACAACAAGAAGCGCATGCATGGTACATGGTACTCATAAACCAAGACTTGCTCGTTTTTCAAGTCAAAATGTATTAACAACTTTTGCTTGTCTTGCGAAACGCTCACAAAGCGGGTTACTCGCAATCCGAGGTTCCACTGTAGTCGCTTGCTGCAAGCTCCAACCAGTAGAGGTAAAACCGTGATGCCTCAGCCAGAGCTCTTTATATCTCTCTTCATTACTATTTTGTGGTAATGGTTTTATCCTTTTTACTCTCTGCAGAGAATGGCTCGAGTTACAAGATTTAGCTACTGCCTTTGCAGATAACTTTTCATACCCAAATTATTCAATCGGCTTTCTTAACTGCCGAATAAGGTTCGTTGTGTTAAAGCTTTTGGCAGACGTTCCCTCCTTGTGGTTTTACACAATGAAAATTTGACATCTTGGTAATATTCCCAGACTAGCAACGGCATGTTGATGTGGCTAATGTATTTTGCATCATCACAATAATATCAGTTTATGTAATTTGCCAGTTGAGACACATCCAATCTGTTAAAGTTAATTGATCAGCTGATTTTGAACAGCGCCCCATTGATTGAAGCTCGCTTAATGACTACACAATTCCATATTTGTTCTGTCACAAAGCGAAAACTTTCAGTGTATACAATGTTGAAAACAATAAAAATAAAGAAAAAAAAACAATTAAACAAAGAGTGTCCAAACTTTTGACTTGACACACACACACACACACAAAGCCCAGCTTAAAAAAAGGTCACTTTAACTAAGCAAATAATTAAGAGCTTTCCATTGTATAATTACTCTAGTGATTCAAATGGTTCAGCTTATTTAAAGTTATTTAATTCTAACTGATTCAGTGAACAGCTTCTCATTTCTTAAACAACCAAGACAGAAGCATTATCCAGTGGTTGTGGCAAAGATGTTACTCTGGTTCAGAAATGTCAAGTTATTGGCCTGCATCAAGCAAACAAAAGGAGATTGCTGAATCCACTAAAACCTGGAAGGACAGCGAACCATCATCTCTGAGGAAGAAATGTGGACAGAAAAAATGAGCGAGATGGAAGATCACTTAAAATGCTTAGAACTTTTGCAAACAGCTTTGAGAGATGAATCCACTTTCAAAAAGTAATTTTTGTTACTGATTTCTATACCTCACAAACATTTAAAATATACTTCAAAGTACAATTAACCTATTTCAGACATTTAACTACAGTGAGACATTGACCACATATAAATTTCATTTAATTCCTTAATTTGCTGGTTTGCCAGGCAGATTCTTTGACAAAACTTTGAGTAGTAGGGCAGGTGCTCAAAGGATTAAAATTAAATCCATTTTGGTTTGTGCATGTCAAGAATTTAAAAACAAATAATAATAAATAAAAAAAATTGGCAGGTGAAATAAAACAATGTTCATGCAGTCTTCTCAATCAGTATAGAGTCAACTGAAGACAATCCAAATTAAGATTCGGTCACATTTGAGCATAACAGTAAATGTTGTTTTAATAATCGATCTAATAAATAATGAATAGCAGTGTAAACCTTTTCTGTCAGATAGTTTCTTAAAAATGTCTATGTATGCATTCAGCACATGGATTAAAATGGTTTCTGACTTTTTACAAATTGTTTCTGTGTGTGCGTGTGTGTAGAATTACTCACGTCTAAATGTTCTACAGCTAATTTTAAGATTTTCCTTCATTGGTGGTCTACTTGTATTATTTTGCAAAGGCAAAGTACGATCACCAGGAAGTTTTTTTTCCAGGAAATTATAACAGGTCACCATCATGATTTTACACAACTGTGATATGCGAATTCCTTATTTTTGGCATTTTTGCCCATCCATCTTCAGCGGAGAGTTCCAACTTTTTCCGGTTTGAGTGTCTCCTTGCCTCAGTGAGAGACGTGCACTGAGACCGAGCAGGGGAGACGATTACCCACAATTCCACAGCACAACAGAGAAAAACAATTGGCTCAGTTGTGATCACGTGATGTTCAGCATCAAAACAAGAAGCGCATGCGTGCTACATGATACTCGGTACTCGTAAAACAAGACTTACTGGTTTTTCAAGTCAAAATTTATTTTAAAATTTTGCTCGTCTTGTGGAACGCTCGCAAACCAGGTTACTCGCAATCCGAGGCTCCTATATATGTACAGTACACACACACACGCATGTGCAGGTTGATTAAAATGGTGATTCTCTAAATATCATGACTTTATAAATATTCAGATTCTATATTTAATTTTTTCCCAATTTAATTACAATTTTAAGACATTGAACATTTATGAAACAATTTGTCATAACTCTAATAAGTAAATAACTCTAATGCAAAAATATATTCAACAGCTTCATAATAGAATTTAACATAAGTAATTAAATGTAGCTATTCCATATATTTTCCATAAGTTTTCGGTCTTAAAAACTAAGGGGAGCATTTAAACAAGACAAAATAACTTCAAATACAAGAGTTTTACATTTACCTCCAAATTAAACATATGAGTGGATGGAAGAGAGTATGGTGGATCTCAATAAAGTACACTAAAATTAATAGAAATATCAAATTATATTATATATAAATTATATAAAATAAATAGTGTGTTAAAGGGCTTAAGCATTTGTTGTTTGTTGTATCGATATCACTTTTTCTACTGGCAGGTAATGCCGGCCCTTTCCACTGGCTACCACCTCAAGTATATTTCAGACCTGAAATCATTAAAAATTTTGGAGTCAATGTAGCGATACATGAAAGGATCGAGATTCATAATGGACTTGATTCTTCTCCGATCGCTTTTATCGATCTATTCTAGTTAATGATGTAGTTAATCACATATTATTTATATGTACACTTAAATTTATCAAGTTTAATCAAGTTTGCTGATGACACGACTGTGGTGGGCAAGAACGACAAGTCAGCATACAGGGAAGAATTACAGAGGCGAACAGACTGGTGTAAAGACAACAACCTGTCTCTGTCTACCGCAAGACCCTATAGCGGATAGTGAGGACAGCTGAGAAGATCATGAGGTTCTCTCTTCCGTCTATTAAAGACACGCATCCGCAAAGCCATCAGCATTGTGGCTGATCGGACACCTGACACTCTTCACCCTTCTGCCTTCTGGAAAAAGGTACCGAAGCATTCGGGCACTCACATCCACACTGTGCAACAGCTTCTACCCACATGCCATCCGTCTACTCAACGAGAAAGGTCTAGACTGATACACACACGCGCGCACACACACATTCACTCAGATAAACATTCACGTCTATAAAATGGGACTGGACTGATAAACACACATGCGCATACACACTGATCTACAATTATCCAGAAAATTTCACCGCAAACCTGAAATAGTTTTTGCACAGTTATATTATTAGCTGCTATTTGCACAATAACTCGTTCTCATCTCTGCTGCTACTTACAAGAATGTTTACTGTTTTTTTTTATTCATCATGCCATTAACTTGCACTTCCTCAATACAACTATCACAGTATATCGCATTGTAATGTTGCTGCTCCTGTTTGCACATTTGTATTTATGTTGTCTTGTGTTAGCTTTTATATAGTAATGTCTTTTGTTTAGTACTTTAGAATCGTTTTTTTTCAATAATTTATGGTGTAAATTTGTCTTAGTCAGCTAATTAGGTGTCCTAGTTAGTTTCTGTTCATTTATATTGCATGTATGTAGCACCTTGGTCCTGGAGGAACGCTGTTTCATTCCACTGTGTACTGAACTGGTTGAAATGACAATAAAAGCCTACTTGACTTACTGGATTTGTGACTCTGTTGCTGTTGTTATCTTCCATTTTACTGGTTATTTACTCTTGTATCGCTCCAAACTTACTCCGTAATCTTATTTTATTATTTTTTTTAATTATTCTTAACTTTATCTGTGTACCTGTAGTCGTGCCTTGAATGGCTTCCTACTGTGGAATTCATCTCTTTGTCTTTATTGTTTATTGTTTTCAATATCGTATATTGATACTAAACAGTGAAGTTATGATAGAAGAAATGTGGAAATACATAGTCAAAAATGTGTTAAATAACCGAGAATATGTTTTATATTTTCAGCTCTTCAAAGTAGCCACCTTTTACCATCAAAATGTAATAAGTTTATCCCCGAGTACAACTGGATAATCGTGTTAATTCCCTCAATGCAGTCCCAAGCTATCACATTTATCCAATAAAATGGACTTCGAGGTCATAGTGATCATTACCTTTGACCTCTGACCCCCAAAATCTAACCAGTTGATCCATCAGGCCATGTGGATATTTAAGCCCAGAAATTGTTTTTAATAAAATAAAATGCCTTATGGCATGCTGTGATATCACTTCATAAGAACTGGGTGAATTAACCTTTGTGTGACCTTTAACAGTTCATCAGATCAATTTTTAGTAGTTCAGCCCTCCTGCCGAGTGTAAATTTGTCAATTTCGAATAAAATTGCTTCATCGCGTTTCTGAGGGATCGCTTCTCAAAACAATAGGACACTGTATTACACTGAAAAACTGTAGTGATTATATAAAAGATATTGAACAACATTTACAATATTCGCTGTATGTGACCATTTTGGTTTTAGTGGATGGAATTCGAATTTGTTTACGATGTAAGTGTTGCAATGCATACAGGCTCCAAGTGTTGTAAGCAATTCCAAGATCTTACATTGCAAGATTACGAAAAAGTTTATCAGCTCCCAACCTGAAAATTATTTTGTAATAACAGAATAACGTTTGCAGAATTAAACCAACCTATTAAATTACTTATCGAGTGAAAAAGACCTTTTAACAACAGATTAAAGATTAAGTTTTTAATCTGCTGGTTAATTCGTGAATGAATATTGCTAGCATTAGCACTGGACGATTCTCCCAGCTACATAATACAACCACAAACCCTTCCCCAGCATTTCCGTACCGAGAATATGTTTTAAATAAATAAATAAATAAACTTCATAAGGTTGTAATTGTCACCAGTTTGCCTGGATGTATGGTATTTTAGCTAACTTACATAAGTGATTAACAGTTACACGCATACAGCACTTTTAAAACTGGTGTGTTTATGTATGCTTAAATTTCCACTCGACTTGAACGGTTACGCTTGGATACCGTTTCCTTTCTTTTTCTAAGCAGACTTTCAGACTACAGAATAGACAAGGAGCTGAAGCCCGGCTGAGCCCGAGGCCTAGGAGGAGAAAAGCTGCACAAAACACACGAGCCTCCGATAAGGCGGCAGCGGCAGCAGTATAACTAGCGGTTAGCTGAGACCTCAGTGTCTTACCCAGTTAATGACAACAACAATGTGTGTTGAATATTTCGATTGCCGCAGATAAATCCTCTTCTTCTTTAATTCCTTCTTATGTTTATGCCGTTATTTTGTTCTTCTTCTTCTTCTTCTTCTTCTTTCCAGGGCCGTTTGGATACTAGTTGTACATATCGCCACCTATCAGTTACAAGAAATCGCGCGCTGCTAGGTTTGAGTCTTGTCCAGCTGCGCCACAGTGAACATTGGGCTCGCCGTCTCCGGAACCTGAAATCTGTGCGGGCGAAGCGGGAGAGGGGGTGTTGTGACGTAAAGACGTAAAGGGAAATTTGTAGAAATAGATTAAAGGTTAAAGCTGAAAATAAGCTGACCAGCTCAAATGTAATCAGTAATATTATTCTTTCAAGCTGAAGCCCAAGTAGACGTCTGCCTGTGTTTCTGTACGGCAGAACTGCCTGATTTATTCATCCAAAGAGATAACACACGCACTCACTTCTGCATATATACACTTATGTGTTTATAAGGAAAAAACACATATACACATACATTGTTTTTGCTCTGGACATTGGTGGGGACCTATGACTCCACCCCATCCCCATATATATATATATATATTCAAAACACAATTCACAGATGTACAACTGTGTAAATTTTTTGAATGTTTAAAATTCACGAGTGCATCATGGACTGTGCATGTGAAAAACGTCTTTCGTGTGTGTGAATATCCCTGGATTTGTATTTTTGAGACTTGGTTGGCACCAATGTGGGTCATTCGTGCTCTTTAGCCAATCAGATGCGACCTCACCATTCGACCAATCACAGCCCACAACCTGAGTTAATTACAACGGAAATTAAGGTTTACCTACTCAAAGCAAGAACAGGATGCACATATAAGTTATTACTTCATTTCGTAATGTTTCATTAATGAACTTCGCCGAAAATAACACAGCTAACCAGTTTATCATCTTTATAAACACTTCACCCTCATTACATATTTGTCACAGTTTTTCATTTTCAAATTAAACAATGCAAACACTCAGCATAGTAAAAATACACACACACACACACACACACACACACAAATTCAGGGATATTCACTATGGAACTGTGTTCAAAATTAAATAAATAAATAAATAGGACATGATGAAATAAATAACTCTATGAATAATTAAGACGGATATGTACAGTAATATGAGAATGATATTGTGAAATAGTGGAACACATTTTGAAAAAAAGCTTATTATTGTGAAATATATTGCTCATTGCTATATAAATTTACTTATTATTATGAAATAATATTTCATGGTCATTATTTTTCCCAATAACAGAGATTATTGCAGAGGTATTGTATTTAATTCCAGCTGTTTTTATTTCAAAATGTCATTTTTTCAAAGTCAGTTTTTATTTCAAAATCCCGTTTTTTTTATTTTTTATTATTATTTATTTAATTTTGAACACTTTGGAGTTCCATAATTCACACATGAAAGACGTTTTTCACATGCACAGTCCATGATGCACTTGTGAATTTTAAACATTAAAAAGATTTTTACATTTTACAGTTGTACATCTGTGAATTGCGTTTTACATTTGTGAAATGTATATTGAATATATATTATCTGTTTTTTTGTGAATATATATATTTTTTGTGCACGTGAATTAGGTTTCACGCATGTGAATTGGGATACGCCCGTGTGCGTCGTGTCTTTTGTGTGAATTATTAATGAGACTATTTCGCTTCCATAGGAACATGCCAGTGAAATTGCATAGTACAGTATATATTCACAGTATAATGAATGATCTGTGATTTATTTGATTTTACTAATGACATTGTCCACCAGCCCTCTCCCTCTGCATCTTGGACTTCTGAGTGAGAGGCCTTCTCAGTCAGTCCTCTGCCTCACTCACACACTAGAATCAGGGCAATATTGAGGTTAAATAACCCACAACAAATGATAGGAAACCAATCGTGCAAATGTTATCATCATTCTGAACTTTGTCATTATCAGTGTTGTAATTAAAGTAATTAATAACATTACAAAATTACTGTCATTAAAAAGTAATCAGTTACATTACAACGTTACTTTCTGATAACAGTAACTAGTTCGAGTACTTTTCCATTGCAGAAAATAAAAACTCCTTTGTGATTCCTCATGCATGTTGTTTTAGTCAAGACCTTTATAATTATTCTACCATCATCACTCAGCGAAGTTTGGCCCATAATCTGTTAACTACTAATACCCCTATCTCACCTACGCGGTTTCGCACGGTGGCCGTAAGTACAGTTCATTATGATTCACTGCGAGTTTTGGCGCTGTGATTAGGTTTCCAACTTTGTAATGCGTTACACCCAACACTGGCCATTATCTCCTTCCCTTCACACTAAGTGACTTTATCTCTTCCCCTGCACGCTCATGTTTCTTCTATCCACTGACTGATATGCGTCTTATAAAAATCACTGTGTCTTAGTAGTCTAACTCCGTAGATTTCACCTTGATTCTCAAAAATACGAAACAAATAGCATCCTGAAACAGTTCAATATAAAACAAATCTTTAAGCTTCAAAATATGTTTTTTTTTCTGTACTTTACGGAACGGTTGCCAACCCTAGGCATGTCAGTGTTTCGACAACATTATGCAGCGCACATCATTTATTTCCATAGAGAGTTCCATTAATTCTTGGCCTGGGATCTTAGGACACTTAGGACACACGCTGTACCCAGCATTAACTTTATTCGCATTAGCCATCAGGTGTACATAGCCTATTTGCTCTTCTTCCGCTTCTTCTGATTTCTTGTTGTTTAATGGCAGTTGGAATCTAGTAGTTCTCACTATCCCTCATCTCAGTGGCCTCTTAAAGCTGATATTTCATTCCAGCCTTACTTAAAAAATGTTAAATGCTTCCTTTTCTGTTCTTGACTTTTCTTGCTGCGTCTTCAACTCTTCGTCTGCTCTGTCCTCCCTTATTATACATATTTAACTTTATTTGTGTAAAAAATTATGGTAAGGTGTTTTTGTGTGACAAAGTGCAGCAGCGATTCACATGGCCATGGATGGTTAAAAAAAAAAAAAAAAAAAAAAAAGACATTCATCGCAGTGAGAGTGAATAACCTGAATATATTCATAAATTAACATTTATCTATTGTCTTTGTTTTAATTCGTCAGTAAATTGTTATCAATGGTTCTGCTGCTGTTTATCCATTCACAGGCTACACACTATGAGACACAATTATAATCATCCATTACAGCTGTGGAGCAACCAGCTAAACACACCCAATGTGTTTTCTTATCTTGTGTGCAGCATAAGCGCTTATTCAGCCAAGCAATTCAGACAATATAAATCTCTTGCGTCACATGTACAATTTCCACTGGATGGTGCCAGGATTGTAAATCTTCAAGCAATTCAAAGGCAATTAATAGATTTTCATTTATATAACTAGTCAAGTCATGCATTCCATGGTGAAAATTTATCCTGTTGTCCATTATTTTACCATCATGGTCATTTCATGGTGAATTGAGGATATACTTGGTCACACAACAATATCTTACCATAATTACGAATACAAATAAAATGCAACATGAAATAACAACAGGAGACACCTTGACAAGAATTAACAGTCAGCTTCACAGATGTATAATGAGATCATAATGTAAGTCATTCTGGTTGAGGGCATCTAAAATGTCTAAATGTAAATTAAATGTAAATGAAGCAAGAGGCCTACAGCAACTCTGAAGCAGTTGCAGGAATTTATGACGAAGAGAGGTCTTGTGTGCATGTGACAAAAATACCACAAATTCTCCACAACTGTTATTTTATTATTTTATTTATTGTTCCCACCCCCCCGCCCCCCCAAATTTTCTCCCTAATTTAGTCGTATCCAATTTCCACCCATTACTAGGGGACTCCCACATCAAGGCTACTACTGCCAGTCAGGGAGGGCTGAAAAATCACCTTTACCAAAAACCATGTGATGCCAGCCAACTGCATTTTTTCAAACTGTTCGCTTACACACACACACTCACACACACACACACACACACACACACACACACACACACACACATGCCTCCCATCCCACCCCGCTAAGAGAGCTTGGCCAGATCTGCACCACTCAGGGGCCCTATTCTCCACAAATGTTGACTGTGATGTTTACTATTTACTGCTTCTCTGTTCCTGTTTCTCTGTTTTTGTGTTCTTTCTTTTGATGGCATTCGGGCCGACCTTAAAGTTTCGTAACTTGAATCATGCCTCTTTATTATGCACATACAACATTAGGAAGCTAGTTTTGGATGTCAGTATTGTTTTTCATATTAGGTAGTAAAATATTTATAGTCAAAAGGTTGAAAGGTTGAACCTAAATAAATAAAGATCATAGTGAACAAAACCTTTCTGCAGAGCAGAGGGGAATTTTGGGTAAAATGTAGAATGTATATGTAAAATGTATATGTGCCTCTGCGACATATTGCCAGTTAGCATGGACTCTTCCGGCTACATCTTGCTGATGTAATTTGGTACAGTATATGTGGATGACATCAGCAAGATGTGTTTGCTGTTAGGGTGCTAAAAACTGCTTTTTAGATTATTTTTTTTTATCTAATGTGGCTCTGGGCTATACTATTTTTATGCTAAAATTAATATCACAATAAAAGTGAGTAACAAAGTTGATCATTTAAAGATGATATAACAACTTCTTAATTTTGAAAGCTAGTAATAAAAGTAATAAAATCATAACTGCAGAGGACTGCATAATTCAATGTCATTCTCACCCAATCTGCATGTGCTTCTGAAAATGTATTTCTGTCTGGGAATCTAGGTAAAAAGATTTTTACCAGGGGTAGCTCAGTGGTTAAGGCATTGGACTACGGTTCGAAAGATCCCAGGTTCAAACCCCACAACCACCAAGT
>JAQQZT010000017.1:11915068-11925511 GCA_030068275.1 Clarias platycephalus
CTGTTCAAAGGAGATTAATGCATTTTGTGGACGCCTTCAGCATTCCTTTACAATGTAGAAAGAAATAAAAATCAGGATCGATCATGGAGTTAGAAAGTGTTCTAAAACTTTTGAACGGTAGTGTACTCCTAGGGGATTTATACGATCGCCACCAAACCGGGTCTATGTGATCTAAAGACATTGAGGATGCAACATTGTAGAGGGATTTTATTTTTTTTTATATCTCAAGCAGGTCAGCTATGACAATGCATTAATTGCATTAAGGGACAATTTCCTTATTACCTAAACACATTTTTTTTCTCACTTCCATAAATTTTCTTTTCATTTTGTGAAGCTGCTTTGAGAGAGTGACCCTTGTTAAAAGCGCTATATAAATAAAATTGAATTGAATTAGTTAAACTTATGAAAAGTGAAAAGTGGTTAACAACTTTCTATGCGACATCATATTGAGTGAAGTATTCTGGAAATTTCTCTGGAAATACTTCATTTCTCTGTTTTCCACTTTCACCTCTCTAGATTTTCCTCCACATGTTCACTGCTCTCGCTACAAAGCACAATGTCATCTGCCTGTTAAAAATACAAAAATGTGTTAAATAATCCAGAAAATGTTTCATAGTTTAGATTCTTCAAAGTCTCCACCTTTTGCATTGATGACAGATTTGCACAGATGGCATGTCGCTGCAAAATGCAGTGGTAACCATGCTGATTACGTGTGCCCTCAATTTAGATGAGTCACCAACAGTTTCACACCTCCTCCTCCATGCATGAACCAAGCTTTCAGGAATTGTTTGCTCATCCTCTCTACATCTAACAAAGCCACAGTGGTCAGAAACAAAAATTTTGTCTCATCAGAACCAAGGACAGTTTTCCACTGATCTAATCATGTACATTGCTTGGGTTTCTTGGCCCAATCAAGTCTCTTCTGCTTTCTGTTCTTCCAAAGTAATGCTTTCTTTGCCTCAGTTCGACCATCAAGGCCTGACTCTCGCAGTCTCCTCTGAACAGTAGATGTTGAAATATGTCTGCCACTTAAAATCCGAGAAGCATTTATGTGGGCTCTAATCTGTAAATCTGTGTTTTTTTGAGGCTGCTCATTCTAATAAACTTATGCTCTGCAGCAGAGGTAGATCTTGGTCTTCTGTTCCTGGGATGTTCCTCATGAGAGCCAGTTACATCTCAGCGTTTCATAGTGTTTGATGGTTTTGTCGACCACACTTGGGGATACATTCAACCTGATTTTTCAGATTGATTGAGCTTCATTTCTTTAAAGTAATGGTGGACTGACTATTTCTTTCTACTTAACTCGGGGTGTCTTTCCATAATATGGATTTGTACGGTAGTTGTACTCTCACTTATAGCGCGACTCTGTACCCACCCTTCTTTTAGAAGGCAAGAAATGCTGCAAATTAATTCTTGACAAGGCACACCTATAAATTGAAAACCATTCCAGGTGACTACCTCGTGAGTCTGATGTGAGAATGCCATGAGTGTGCCAAGCTGTTATCAAAGCTACTTTGGACAATCAGTCTTCTGTATGTTGAAATGAAACGGAGGAGACACAAATGTTGTAAATAGTAAAAATAAATAAATCCCATTTGGAAGGTGTGTCCAAACGTAACTGACTGGTAGTGCGACGTGTATTTCATATCTGTCCATTTATTTGTCTGTCTGTCCATCTATATACATACAAGCATACATACATACATACATACATACATACATATACACACACACACACACACACACATGCACTATCTGGCAACAAAAAAAAAAAGTTGCATGCGCTAACATTTCATTAGGCTACTTTTTGCTTTGATTATGGTCGGATTATTATGATAAATAACATTTATTTCAGTCAATAGGCACATTAATTTCACTCCCCTGCATAAAGTCTTCTCCAGCGCATCCCAATCATTTTCTGTGGGGTTAAAGTCTTTTACTCTGTGGTGGCTGATCTATGTGTGGAATCCTGGAATGTGCTCGTATCCTCAGGTCAATTTTTTATGATATATATATATATATTTTTATATATACTCATTTTCAATTTTAATTCCAAAGTAGCATATCTTCTCTTCACATGGGCCGATTGCATTGAAACAAACCCTATAAGTTATCTCAAGCTCGGCCAAATACACCGTTCAAGTAGTTTTTACATGAAGCGTGCACAAACAGATAAAAATTCCGAAAACCATCTTGATGTGTTCTATTACTCATTTTGCGTACCCCCAAATTATTTTTTCACAAATATCTTCAATGTACAAACACACTTTACAATATACCAACTTTACGGTTTTAGTATAGATCGATTATGGATTTAAATTAAGACAGTTTCTATGAGTGACCTACCTTAAACTCTGAGTTATTATTAAAAAAAATTTTTTTTATTGTTTGTTCATTTATTTTCTCTGATTAGCTTCACTTATAAGTGGTTTTCTGAAGGCTACACTGTTATTTAATCCCAATCCTTTGAGTTCCCTTTGCGTTGTGAGAGTGGGAATGCTCTTACTTTCGCCATCAATTGTACCGTTGTTTAGCGTTTAAGTGATCCATCACGCTAATTCAAGGTGTTTTTCCTCGAAGATGATGGTTCGCCACTATCCTTCCAGGTTTTAATAATGTGTTTTATAGTTCTTTACCCAGTTTTACTAATTTCCTAATTTCCTTAGTTGTTTTTTTTTCTTGATGCAGGCCAATAATTTGACCTTTTTGCTACTGAGTAAAATCTTTTGCTTGACCACAGGATATGTCTTCTGACATGCTTGTTTAAGAAATGAGAAACTACTCACGATCAGTTAGGGTTAAATAACTTGTTGCCTTAATTTTATTTAATCTCTGCTGTAAATATCCAATGGTAGGCCCTTAACTATTTTCTTAGTTAAATTAAGGTGGTGACAAGTGGTGTGTGTCTGTGTGTAGAAAATGCTTAAATAAAAGATTAAACTTTTGCAATTTTGATTTACTGGCAACCATGGAAAATAAATGTTAGACCAATCAAAAATAATTGATAAGTTAATCGATTAAGAAAAATTTGGTCTAGAATAGATTTAAAAATTTTGGTTAAAATTTTAGAGGTCTCTGCTTTAACACATTTATCCCTAGAATTTTGTAACCCATTTTTTCAACCCCAGAATTCTAGTTCCTCTGTCTCAGAGAGAACATATCAAAAAGTAAAGTCATGATTTAGATAGCAAAGAAACTATTTTTGTATTTTGACAACACTAGTATGCTTGTTGTAATATACTGTGATTTGTGGTTCATGTGTCACATTTTTCTTTAAAAGTTTTTATTGGTCCAATTTTATTGGATTTTTGCTGTTGTTCACAACTTTCCAATCGTTCTTGTTTCCAGCCCGTCGTTACCTGCTGTCAGAAGATGTCGTGAGACTGCAAGATTTTCAGCAGAAGAAACTTGCTGTGGCCCAACAAGTGTCTGGATCAAAAGGTTGATGTTACCTAAATTAATTATCCTATCCTCTGTTTCAGCCAGATAAAATGTGCTAGCCAGTATGCTTGTGCAGTACAGAATTTAAATGAATGTGATAATTCGCTTTAAAAGAGCATAAAACCACTAAGAGGTTTACCTACGTTCCGTGTACAGGAAAGCGGAGAGAGCAGCTGCCTGCCAAAACTTACACACCAGTCACTGAAGCACTTCTAGCAATACTACACTTTAATAATGTTAGGTCACCTTAACCAACATTTTGTCTCCTTAGTAATTGCTTCTAATTTGTTCTGCATTTCCTCTCACCCATCTGTGATACGCATGTTCACCACTAACACAAGCTACAAAGCTAACTAGCTTCAAGCAAAACAATTTTTGGCCAAAGTTGAAATAGCTCTCTAACCCCTGATCAAGGGCACAAATTGGTATGTGGAATAAAGATTTTTGTCCCCTAGCGCACTAGCTTTCTATTTAACGTTCGTGGGGATTCAATCTGTAATCTGAAAGTTAGCTGATATTCTAAAGCAGAATAAATGAAAATATAAAGTAAATCTTACAAGTTTCCCTGTAGTGTCTACTATGGTTTATTCTTCTCACCTTTTGGCTTCATAGTACTAGTAAGCATTAGAAACTACTTACACCCCTGTTAATTACACTACCTTTGGTTGCCAGCTCTGTCAGTCATGATTAATTCGTGATATTGCTTAATCATATGAAACAGGAGTTGGAGGGTGAGGGTGTAACATTTGTTAAATATAACTTGTAGAAAAGGTCTAAAATGCTAAAACATTCTTATTGTGTTTCTGAACGCACAGGGCATTTCTTTCATGTAATAAATCAGAAAATAGAAATGAATCAATTGATCTTGAAGGATGAACTGAAGCTGCTTCTTTTTCTCTGCCAATCACCTGAGGATATGGTTACAGCTAGAAATGCTATTTACAGGTAGGTCTAAATTACTTGTGGTTACCTTGTTTTGAAGAACTTCCAAGTTTCCTCATTGATCACCGATCTGAAATCCATAAAACACATCCATTCTTCATTATTTTTGTCAAATTTTGGAAAACTTTTGCCAAGCAACAGTTTGAATGCAACTGGAATTGGACACATGGAATTTGACTTTAATTTGAACTGGCAAACAAGTCAATAGAGGCCCAAATGTCTATAAATTATACTTCACAAATTAAATGCCTTTTAAATACAAAAGTTCTGCTCATGACATGGAAATCTCTAAAATGATTGTTGTGTATATCCTCTTAATTTTTTGAGCAAATCTACTGATATTGCATACCCTCTCTTGCAGTTCAGCCTGTCAAAGATATTGTATTTTAGAGAATATAAACACCTGCTTTTTTCAGTTTTTTTTTTTTTTTTATGGTTATTTTAAACAGACATGCAAACAAAACTTGTAACAGCTCTAGGAAGTATACACCAGTCAGCCATAACATTAAACTATCACTACCACATGTCTAATATTGTGTAGGCCTCCATGTGCCGCCTGAACAGCACACAGCTGTTAAGGCAGAGAACCAAAAGACCTCTGAATATGTACTGTGGTATCTGGAACCAAAAGGTTAAGAGATGTTATGCTGCTGAAAGGTTGATCTTGATCTTGTCTGAACTAAGCAGGGTTGGGCCTGGTTAATACTTTGAAGTGAGACCTAGTACCTTGGATGTGAGGTACTGTAAGTTTTATTTGTGGCAGTAGTAGCACAATGTGTTAATGCTCTAAGTTATTGATTGGAAGGTCGGGGACTTAAGCTTCAGCTCCACCAAATTGGCACTGTTGGGCCCTTGACCCTTAACCCTGACTGGTCCAAGGGTGCTGTATCATGGCCCTGTATCTGACCCAAACTTCCCAACAAGCTGTAATATGCGCAAAAAAAGAAATCTTAGCATTTCTTGATGCAATCTCTCTATCCTGTAAAGAAAAGAATGTATATGTGATGAAGTCTTAACTATTATTGTCATGAAGTAATTTTTTTTTACTTGATGCAGGTAAATTTTTGACCGTTCTAAAATGTTCACTTTTTTGACTAGACAGTGTAAATGGAATGTTTTTTAACTTCTTTATTCAGGTACCATGAAGAAAATTGTAATGTGGCGTTTGGAGAGTTCAGATTCGGACCTGTATTTATGAGACTTTGTTATGAGCTGGGCCTGGCAGATTTAGCACACATTACACTAACTGATAAGGTACTGATTACATTGAATATACTTTGATCTAGAATAATAAATTATATTTTAAAAAGTAATCTGCATGGCAAATGATGTTAGTAATGCATGTTGTTGTAGAGGTTATGCTATATGTGAAACAAGTTGTAACAAATCTTTGGCTGTGAAATTGGAAATTTGTTGTTTAATAGCAGTTTATAAGCTGTATACCATTTTTATTACATTTCTTTATTAACTTATTTTTTTTTATTAAGAGGCTGAAAGGATTCTTTCCAGACTGTACATCCTTTAACTTGGCCATAGACCTTCTGTTCAGTAAAGGACATTATGAAGGTATGAATTTCAGTTTTCAATATCAAATATCAAATCACATGAAGAGATTAGTTTGTAAAGTAATTTAAGAAAAGTTAGATACTGGTAAAAACTACTCCAATTACGCATAACATTAAAGATTACTGACAAGTGAATGACATTACTTATCTTGTTGCAATGACCCCTGTCAATGGCTGGGATATATTACACAGCAGGGGACAAATTGTGTTGGCAACAGGATTAGAGCATTTCCAAATCCAGCAGGTCTTTGTAACTGTTCAAGTAAATGTGTTGGTTTGAATACTGATATCCATAATGTTGGTATGACAGTCATGTTCAAAACGTAGTACCCTCTTTCAATTCTGTGTGATTTTGTGTAATAACAATAAAAATCATTTGATTGTAGCAGGTCTTAGTATAAGGCAAATCCAATGTTAGACAAACAGCAACATATCAATTTCATTGTGCAATTTATTTAAATAAAAATGAAGCCAAATGGGAAAAACAACAACATGTTTGCAATACTACTGTAAGTACCCCCATGATTCAATAGCTTATAGATCCATATAGCAACTTGAAAAGGTCAATTCCTGTATCAGTCACTTACATCTCTGTGTAGGAATTTTGGTCCATTCTTTTTTACAACATTGCTTCAGTTCAGTGAGGTTTTTGGAAATTCACTTACTGTATGCACACATATATCTCTTTAGGACCTGCCACAGCATTTCACTTGAGTTAAAGTCTGGACATTAGGCAATTCCAAAACCAAACCTTGACTCTTTTATCGCACAGATGGCCACACATTTGCTTGTAGAACACCCTGGTGTACAGGGGAGTTCATGGTCCGCTAATTGACTGCAAGGCGCCCAGGCCCTGTGGCTGCAAAACAAGCCCAAATCATCACCCTTCCACTACCGTCCTTGACAGATATGAGGTGTTTCAGCTAAAATAATGTTTGGTTTTCCCCAAACATGGCACGGGGTATTAAAACTGAACAACTCCACTTTGGTTTTATCTGTGTGTAGGAGAGGTCTTGTGCCTTATGCAGTTTTGCGAATCTCAGTATAGACAGAAGAGTTTTTTTTCTGTCTCCACTAACAAATAATCTTTCTTACTGTAGAACTGTGGCACTTGCTTATGTCTTTCCCTCTTGGCATTTTGTTAACACACCCCTGAATGCTCCAGTCTAGCAAACTGCCCAAATATTTACTTTTATAGAGGTCTGCACACCTGCTGATTATCAATTAATTAAAGGGTGATGATTAACAGCACCTGGCTATTAGGATGTACTTGGTATTTCCCACATGTCTTTTTTTTTTTTTTTTTTTTGTTAAATAAAGAATTGCACTGTGAAAAAATTTGTTTGTCTGAGGTTGTATTTGCCTAAAACTAAAACCCAATATGATCAGATGATTTTTATTATGTTTTGACACAAAACATAGAATTTAAAGAGGGGTTCCAAAACCCAGTAGAGCTCATCTTTATTAGACCATTATTAGATCGCCACTTAAACATTTGTTTTCTAACCACCAAGTACACATGTTCATGCATTCAGTAATGCAATAGACTCTCATGGTTATAGGCATAAACAGAGAGTACTGTACGTATGTAAATATGTCCATGCAGGAGCTTTGGAACTAATGTGGGAGATGAAAGCCCAAGGTGTTGCTTTCAACAAGGACACGTTTACACTGGCATTTGCTACGTGCTACAAACTAGTATGAAACATTTAACTTGTATTTAATCTTTTGGAAATTGTAGTCATTAAAATGTGGATACATACATACTATATTTACACTTAAAATAATTTTTTTTTGGATTAATGTAGTATATTAATTTTCCTGTATAATGTTACCTTAGAACACCCGTAAGTCTTACGAGATTTGCTTGGCCCTGCTGGAGGAGGGTCAGGCTAAAGGCAGCTTCATTCCTAGGCATGCTTATTGTATTGCAGTTGCTTTTGCCCTCAAGCAGGTAAGGCTTTTTGCTGTGTAATTTACTGTAATATTAATCACATCCTATTTTATTCATATCTGATTTTATGTTACATATCTGTTTGTTAGTGCATATAAGCAAGGGGGTGTAAGTAATTGAGCAGTTTGAGGGCACCCCATTTCAAGAGCTTTTTCAAGCCTTTTCCATGAATAGGTGCATAGCTAAAAGTGTATAGACAACATTGATGATCACCATAACAACTGTATGAAAGGTTCATATTGTTCCAAGGATGGACAAAAAACTTTATTGCTTTGCCATCTTTCAGGATGATGTTGAGCAAGCACAGAGTATCTACTCTCAGATCATGAACACAGACAGCAGACTTTGCCAAAACCTCCGTGTAAGTATGTTTGAGTGTGTGTGTGTGGAGCAAGAAAGACTTAAGCAAACTGTTTTAATGATGATTATAAATCTTTGTTGACTACAGGTACTTCTGCTGGCCATGGCAGGGTCAATAAAAGATGCAGCCTCTGTCCTCACAGCAGCCTTATTGTCCAATAGTTTAGTGTTTGTAAAGAAGCCAGACTTTTGCCAGGAAGTGGTGAGACTAATTAAATGATGATATAATTGATAGTCATGAAACAAAAATAAAACAGTAATCACATTATGAAAATGGATTTTATGCAATCTCGAAATCTAATTCTAATTAGTTGTCATTTCTACTTTTGTTGGTCTCTCTATTTTAGGTTGATGTGTTAAGAGAGAGAAGTGAAGGTGGGCCATGGAAAGTACAGGTTGAGCATCTGGTTAAGCAGCTGCAGGAGGCAGGTCAGGTGAACCCACAAAAGCTGGACCACTTGTTATACCACACTCCTAAAGGGAAAAGGAAACTTTTGCCTTTTCTTAAGGAGGGCAACAGGAGGACCAACAGCCGAAGGACTCTGAGACCACTGTTGTCAGACTGAACACACACAATGGTTATGGTCACTGCTGAAGTTAAAATATGTATACAAAATATTGATACATCCGTGCCTGGTATTAAAACCATATTGTTTTTAGAAGTGAGGAAAATTGTCCACAAGTTGACAATCCACAGTGTTCAGAAAAAATTATGGTATTTGATCCAAGGCTTTCTGCAGCATGATATTGTGGAACGTGTGACTAAAAAAAATAATAATTTATAGTCGAACCGAACTGTACCCATAGGCTGTGTAGTTTTAAGCAGAGTGTATGGGTGTGCCTACGAATGCATAACTTAAGTTAAAAGAAATAAATGCAATAAAGATTAAAGTTTGAATGTTTGCATGAGTTATATTTTATGTACTGTATAATTTCTTATTTAAATGCTAAAAGAATACAAGACATGTTCATTACTCTCAGCATGTTTGTAAAGAACTGAGTAAAGAGTGATACCATCTCATCTATAGCTGTGTTGCTTTTGCAAAAATTGCAAAATAATTTTTTTTTGTAATCTATTCACAGGTAGAGACTTGGATACAAAACTGGTCATGACAATTTCAGTCCTAAAACTAGTACAGTCATAAGCCATCAGAGTAAAACTATCAAATTTAGTCCAAAGCCATCTCGGATATTTTAGTGGAACCACCATCAGTAGTCACATGAGGTGAGGGTTTTAATGTGTATGGTGAAAAGCCCCCATTTGCTCTCACTTTGCTCTAACCTGTTATTTGGACAAACACACAATATTGATGTCTTTTAAGCCTATAGCATTGGCAATTCCTCTGAGTCAAGGACCTAGTTAACACCAGCATAGAAAAACCTTTTTGATGTCACCTCATTTAAGGTCTAATCAATAATAATGTTAGTATTTCAAATATCATGGAAGGAGACCATCCTGAACTATAGAAGAGCTCTTAGTGTAACTTGCTAGTTACACTAATTAATTCTTCACTCCGCATTGGGTATGTTCCAAAATCTTTTAAATTAGCAGTTATTAACCAGTCAGCTGTCCAATTACAGGCCGATATCAATCCTCCCTTTTATCTCTAAGATTCTGGAAAAGATAGTAGCGGAGCAGCTATGTTCATATCTACATACATACATTCTACATACATGTAGTAATAGCATACAGGAACTGTATCACTCAGGATTTAGGCCTCATCACAGCACAGAGACAGCACTTGTTAAAGTAGTAAATGACTTCCTATTGGCCTCTGACCAGGGTTGCATCACTATGCTTTTGTTACTCGACCTCAGTGCAGCTTTTGACACCATTGATCAAATCACTTTTATTGTCACATCACGTTACTGGTACACTGGTACAGTACGTGAGTGAAATTCTTATGTGCAAGCTACACAAGCAATAGTGGTGTACAATTCTAAGAATAAATATGCATATGAATAAATACAGTAGTATTAATATTGTGCAAGTATAAAAAAAAATTAATACAAATGAATGTGAATACAAGTATATATATATATATATATATATATATATATATATGCATACATGTATATACACATACACACATTTGTGAAAGTGTGTCTACTTGTGTATAAATGTATAAAGAATGTCCGCAATGAATGTTGTGCAAAAGGCAATTATGTGCAGTATGGAGT
>JAQQZT010000017.1:12028929-12045242 GCA_030068275.1 Clarias platycephalus
GCTGAGTGGTAGTGGTAGCCTTAATGAGGGAGCCTCCTAGTGACGGGGAGGAATTGGCCACGACTAAATTGGGGAGAAAAATGGAAATACCCAAAAAAAACAAAACAAAAAAAAACTGTATCAAAACACAATTACTGTTAACATTTGGATTCATTTTTTTATTACTCCAGGCATAATTCTTACTGTCATATTTCACAGTGTTGTTGTTTATTATCCATTACTAATAGTAGAAATTATTAAATGAGCATACCTAATTGTTTTTATGTGACATTTTCTTTATATAAAATATATACATATATATTGCAAAATAACTTTTTATTAATTCATTTAATATAAGTTGGTTTATTCAAATTCTTACAAATGTGAAACCATAAGGCCATGGTAAAGAGCTAAGATTACTATTGCTGACTAAAGAGTAGCTTGCTATGGGTTTTATTGAGACCACTTTAATAAAGCCCAGCAATGAATATTACCCTTTTCTGACAACTGAAGCATCTTTACAATTTCAGCACAAGTGTTTTGGATGAAGGTGCGTCAATAGGAGCAATGAAACTCTGAGAGAACATCTGCTTGAGAATGGCCTCTCTGAGCTTTGCTGTTTGAAAGGTTCTTGAGTTCTTGAGTAGAAAGCTTCCACAGTCTTATTAATGATGGCCTAGGTGTTAATTGGTGATATGCTGCTCTAAAAGAATGAGTATGTGAACAGGACCCTTGTTTGAAGGACCGAAGGCAAAGCCTGTGGAGCTGATCTGATGATAGCTGGCTAATCAAAGCGCCATGCCGGCCTTTAGAGAGTGCATAAGCAAGGTTAAGCGTTCACAGGGAGAATGCATGATGTCACATCCCCAGGAGCCCCATTCTCTGACAAGAAGCTCAAGTGGAAGCAAGTGTCTTTGCTTGGTTTGCTCCAGTTACCGTCTCAAGAGGCAATAAATAATTCTAACAGATGGACTATATGCTGGAAAAAGAATTTATAGAATGTAAGTAAGCAATGGTTGGAAGGTTGTTATCTCTCTCAGGAGGAACAAATCTGAGTGTGGACTTCCAGACTTCTACAAATATTAATATACGTAGGTTGTTGCATGATTATTTGGGAATTTGAATTCTAAGGGAATCAGGTACTATACTATATATTTATTTGAATAAAGACAATATAAAAGAGTGCCCAAGAAATAGAGTCATAAAATTTTGTGAAGCATGAAAATATAGATTTGGTTATTCATTATAAAGACAGTGCAACAAGCAAATAACCATTTAGATTAAATAAGTTTCATTTTAAGTGATTTTAAAGTGGGATGTGTAAACAGCAACATCTCTTCCTGCATGGTAGTAGTGTTAAAAAATAAACCAGTCATCATTCAAAGTACCACTCTGGGAATTGAGCATGCACACTTGGGGTCTGTGAGGAACATGCATGCCTGGAAATCTGCAAGAAAAATATTGTGATAACTCCATTGTGCCACATCATTAATGTAGACCTGGCCTTAGTGGACATTTGAAGAATTTTGGGTCACACTCATGTAAGGTGTCCATCGTCATAATACACATTGCTGGGCTACACAAGGCGACGCCATGTGTTTATTCAGAAAACAGGCTCCTGTCACCCATGAAGTGCTGGTATGACATTTATGGGATTAAGGGCGCAGGGCACGGAATGGTACAAATTCTTCTTAAAATCAGGCCAAAGGTTTTAAAGTTTAGAATCTAACAGTTCAGCCAACTCTGTTTAAATGTAAATGCTTTCACATAACTGCAGCTATAATTACCTTTGGAGGCTCTGAGCATTTAGATAAAAGATTGCTTGAGAGGTTTGTATAGATACGTTCATTTGTGCTACTGAGTAATTGATGGCTATTCTAAATCAATACTAACTCATTACATATACTTGATGGCTTTACTAACTTACTAACTCTCAGTCTCTCTCTCTCTCTCGTTATCTTTTTATTATTTTTTTATCCTTTCTTTTCCTGGGACGAATAAGCTATTTTTCGAGACACTCATAGGATTTAAAAGGTTTCTGCTCTTTTGCATTTTTCTCCTAAATCTTGAACTCGGGAGACTCGTGCCCTATCATTTTAGAAGCTCGCGCGGCTTTTCCGCAGGGACTCTTTCAGGGAATACGCGCAGTGATATGCTGTTAATATGCGCTACGTTACCATCTGCCATTAACATTATCTAGTTAGGGTTTACAACTATAATTAGACGACCCGGGAATTTACGGGGGTTATTTATGTCGTCGCATATAATTGGTTTCAGATACGTATTCGCCAAACCATGTGCAGATCACATTTGCCCTGCAAACATCTGTTGAACAAAGAGTGACGATCTTGGAGGTTTAATCAAACCGTTCGTGTTTGCAGTGACTGAGAGGGGTAATTATAAGAGAAATTAAGGGAACTGAAAAAGGACCTGTTTTGTCATTATTCTATTGTTAATGAGGAGGTTTGGAAGGATATGGACTCATGAGTTTTGAAATAAATAAATAAATAAACCGAGCTGGCAGTGCTGCTTTAAGTCACCCAAAGGTTTCATTTTATTGTTGGGAATGTTGGCCAATGTGTCGTATATTTAGATATTAAATAATGAATTAGCCTAAATACTTATTTATTCTTGATTAGTTTTATGTTATGTTCTTATATTGATGATATAAAACGTATAATATTTTATTAATTGTTGTGAATTTTTATGAATATTACTTTTTTATATAAATTCCTTTAAAAAGGTGAAAGGACTATAACTGTATAACGTCCGTATGAAATAAAATTTTTTTTTGCTTGTTATAATTACATTTCATTAATAATTTTATTTTGCTTGTGTTTGTCCTTGGGCTTTTATAATAATAATAATAATAATAATAATAATAATAGGCCTAATAATAATAATAATAATAATAATAATAATGTTATTATTATTATTATTATTATTATTATTATTATTGGTGTCATTAAGTTTTGCTTCCAATTTTTGAAGTATGTGTTTTTTTTTATCAATACGCTCTTGGCTGAAATTGATCAGGCTAAATATTATTTTCGTTTCAGTGCAAGAACACAATCAGTGGCATTTAATTTTAACAACATTTGAATGTTGTGTTTTTTCTCATTTAAGATGAAAATGCCGTCTTGTTCTCGTTGCGCATGTGACCTAATTGTCTGGTGTGCGTTCAATTCTATAAACATGCTACTTGTCTAATTTAGAACTGATGTTTCAATACATAATGGAACCATAATGAATTGCCTCTATTATACCGTACAGAATATTTCTGTGTCTTTCATAAGTTGTAGGCTAATTGCATTTGTTAAACAGTACAGTTATTTAAATATGTGGAGAAAAAAAAAAAAAGAAAAGTCGTATCTGGGTAAGTCTTCTTTTAGACTGACATAAATCTCTATATCAAGTATTTTTAAAAAATAAGTACACTGTATACAGCATAAAATTACAGGAATCGCATGTTTACCCATTTAGTTTGTCTTCAGTGTCTGATGTTTCTAGAAGATCAACAGAAATTTAAAATCGGGCCACAAAAAAATCGTTTCTTTGTGAAACTTATGCATTTGTACCATCAGACTACTCTAGACTACTCTAAACGTGTTCTCTAGTTTATGACGCTATTTATTAAATTAAGTTTTGAATCTGTAGTTCTGAAATTACCTCTATATACCTAAAAACACAAGGATATTTCCAGTATATGTTATCATTTATATACAAATAAGGAATATGACTTCCAAAACTTGCATTTGCTAATCAATAAGTATTTAGTGCAACATAATTAAATTAAATACAAAACAAATATTTTAAAAGATCTATTTTGAAATAGACAAAATACCAGTTTCCCAAAATGCCATCCTGTCAGAGAGAGCGTTTAGTGGGGATATACAGTACAATACGATTTTATCACACATAAATTACAGCTCACTTTTTTGTCCTAAAACTAGAATACTCCATTTACCATTCTTGCTCATATGGAAAACCGAATTAAAAGCCGTTAGCGTTGTGAAGCGTTCGCGACAATTCTTCACACAGAATATATGCTGTCATGTCGTCAAATGCAGATATCAGTAGTGCCTCTAGATGTGGAGAGCTGATTTTGTGTGCGCGTGTGTGTTGGGGGTGGAGGGGGGGGGGCGGGTTGGGGCACGACATTTGATGGTGTTACATTGATTCCTTCTAGGCTCTGTACGTGTTGTGGGGTCAGCGGTCACACTTGAACGGTTCAGCATCGCTTATTCATCATGGCCTCTATCTTGTTCCCTGCGGAAATAAGAAGACATAAACATTTTCAACACATTACACTGAGGGCTGTTAAATATGCATACATCCTCGATATAAATTTCGTTTTACCCTTAAACAGATTTGTGGGCCAAGTCCATTCTAACAGCAACACAAACACGGAAAAAAAAGAAATGTAAACTCGGGGAAAATAGTTTCATGCACAGTCACAAATATTTGCATTAGCTTTTACCACTTTATTTCTGAAAGTTGTATTTTGCTGCTCACCTGGTTTGGCTCACAATAAATAAAAAAAAATACCGAGATGATAACTACAAAGACAGTGTTTCTCAAATCTCACATAAGTTCCAGCGCATACACGTGTATCGCACATCCTGAAACGGCGCAAACGAGACTAGAGGCGACTCATTCCTACTTAAGTGAGGGGGGTGGGGGACAGGAAGAATTTCCTTTGGCTGCAGGCGAAACAGGCGCGTCCGCTTAGCTAACCCACCAACTTCCCACAACAAAGCCAGCCTCTTCTTGTTGTGCACTGCTCGGCATATTTTGCCCTATATGGCAAAATAGGCTGTTCATATTTAACGTTTTCATTTACTTGACTGTTTCACATAAGGGTTTTATATTTAGTGGCAAAACTGTAATCCAGATGGCGCTTGCCGCGGGAGTCAGATAATGCTCTTTAAAGGATGAATTACTGATTGCGCCAGGACCGTCGTCGAGTTTGCCCACCAGGACTATTCTGAGTCAATTTATTAAGCGATAAAACGTGCAGTGCTGTCAGACCCACCACTGACAGACCTTCCTCTACATTACAATACGCTTATTAAATAATTACACGCCAATCCGCCAAATCCTACTTTACTGCGTACAGCTCAACATCTGCACATCTGTAAGGGGTGTGTGTGTGTGTGTGTGTGTGTGCAGAAAACAACTAGGCCTGAGCGTCTTAATCGCGCCCAGATGTGAGGAGCAAGTAACTGATTTACCGTCATTCAACAACCCTAATGCGCACGAAGTAGTGTAATGGTGTATTTACTCGTTTTAAGGGGAGGTGCGATGCTGACACCTGAATTAGGCTTATTTATTAATTTTAGGCCCATATGACAAATCTCTCTCTCTCTCTTAGCAACCTGTCACCAACATCTGACTACCACATGCCCCACATGCTCCTTTCCTCCTTCTCGTTTTCCCGTGTGTAACATCAGATTCATCCCGTGCGTTTTGCTCCATTTCTTTAATAACCAGTGTCAAATTTGAAAATAATAATAATAATAATAATAATAATAATAATGCAGGAGTTGCCCGGTATGAAAAGTAGGAATTTATAACGGGTTTAGCGATTGAAGCTTTTCTTTAGCTGTCATACATGTGAAAAACAATAGCTTGTTAGAAATCTGCATGCTATGGTTGTGATAAGCAAGGTTCACGCGTTGCGTAACGTTGCTGGATACAGGGAAACGCGGGAATCCTGACACATCGAGCAATGGGATGGATGCGCGATAAACCGAAAGGAAATTCCACATCTCCCTACTGGGACAGATTTCCTATTTGAGCGAGGGAAAAAATCCCGAGATTCTTATCGGCGAAATTGGGCGCTTACTGCCGCTTTAACTAACACAGATGGCCGCCGCGCCATTATCAGATGAAGTTTGGTAATAACACATCTTTTACGCTTAGGCGTGGAGATAAGGCACGGTTGGCGAAATGTTTGTTTCTGTGAACAGTCGATTTTAACGACAACCTACACTTATCGTGACACCCGTAATGAATGAAAAATGAATTGCCATTACTGGCTACAGATAATAGCTGTACAGGGGAATAGTTCTGCGCCGTGACCGGCTAGTTTACCTTTCATGAGACCACTCGAAGGAAGACGCGTGTGTGGTGTAGTTCAAACATTTCCCCCAAACGCTACAGACTTCCACGCCAATTATAGCTTTGAATAGTGAAGGAAATAGCTTTGCACGCTGCGCAATATCACTGAAACGGCCTCGGGCCAGAAGTGGTGTTTTGAAGCATGTCGAGTTGTCTCAGTTTCCCATAAGAGCACAGAAAAAATAAAAACGTACTACTTTTTACTTTTTTTTTTACGTTTTACTCTCAAACAAATCTCAGGAGATATCATATTATCTTTTCACATCATTTAAACAGGACATTTCAAATGTCAGGTCATGCAGCGCGTTCGTGAACATGAGGTGAAACAAGTTCTCAGATGTTTAAAGCAGAACATTAATTTTATTATTCTTATTTCAGTTTATTGGAACACGTCTGTGAGGCCTGTAAAGTGCCTCGCTTAATGATGATCATATGGAGTTCCGCAGGTAAAATGTAGCGTAGCCTGTAATATGTTAATTTTGTCTGCAAGGTCTTGGGTCAGCCCTTACATTAGCCTATATATCACATTTAAAGTTAACTCCAAAGAGAGAGAGAGAGAGAGAGAGAGAGAGAGATCCCTCACATCTGGATGCATTCCTAGCAATTTAATGCAACTTCATGGTTTATTTACTTTGACGTTAATTTCTATTGAAGTTTTTTTTCACGTGTATTTTGTCTGTCTATCTCAGCAGACTAAAGCGTAAAGTGCGCTTTAATGGGACTTAAAATCCGTGAGAAATGACGCAAATAAACCAAGCGTTAAGCCCGAGCACGAATTCAACAAGCTGATTTCGGCGCCAAAAGAAACGTTTTTTCCTTTTTTCAATTTATTATGATGATCACCATCACCATCACATCAACAACAACAACAACAACAATAATAATAATAATAAGAAGAAGAAGAAGAATATTAAATAATTTAAATCGTGCTACAGAAATCCAGCTGTTCAGATTTAAATGAATTACTGCATTTCTGATTTCTTTTTACTGGTGTTACTGCACACTTAGAATGTGTTAAAAATCCTTTAGAATTTCATGGTCTGCTGGGTGTGTATATTGACAGATGAGTAGTGACTAAGCAGAGTTTTCAGAAGGCAATCTTCATCCAAGTCAATCACCAAGCACAATGCCCGCTGACACACTGTCTACTTGTGTGTGTGTGTGTGTGTCTGAAGTGTTATTTAAATATTATCTCTGAGCAACAAAAAGGGAATAACATCTCATAACAGAATGTACAGCAGTGTGACTTCACCAGTATTTCTCTGTTTGTTCATATTTTGGCTATGGTGGTGGTGGTGGTGGTGGTGTGTGTGTGTGTGTGTGTGTGGTGTGTGTGTGTGTGTGTGTGTGTGTGTGTGTGTGCTCCATACCCCCTGTTGTTCCAAACCTTGGTGCCTCTTGGAAAAGTTCATCAATATTTTGGGTGGCCTTTGACCTGACCCTGGCAATTCAACAATGGCATTCCTAGTACACTAAATAGCCATGTGGCTGGCAGGGCAACAGGGCTAATGAGGGAATGTCATCTTGGGTTTACAGTTCAGGTCGAGCGTGCCAATGAGAGCAGGCTGCCGTTGGCTTGCCTCATGCAAACTTTTAAAGAAGGAGAGAGCAACAGCTCCACAGGGGCTTTATTCTATCAGCCATTCACCTCTATGCCTCTATGTCCCAGTCTCTCAGTGGAGTTTTTCAAGTCTTACTTTCTCACGCCACTTTCTTTCAAGTTGCCCGTTCTCCATTTTTTCAATCTCTTTCTGGTTCTCTTTTAATTTGTCTTCTTTTTTTTTTATTCTGTTTTTGTTGTTTGCATTTTAGTTTCATTAATTGTAAAAAAAAGAAATAATGTTTTTAATTTCACTAATTCTGCATATTTTATGATTATGTCTTCTGTTGAAAACTATGTAAACTATATATAAGTTCAACGTAGTTTAAAGTGGAGTAAAATTAACGCACACACACATACACACACACACAGGCCACTTCATTAGGTACACCTTGCTAGTACAGTACATGGTTGGACTACTTTTGCCAGCAGAACTTAGGTAGGTGTACCTAATGAAGTGGCCAGGGATTGTATGTAAGGTAGGATTTAGCCCCTGTTTTATTTCTCTGCTTTCCATCTCCTAGAATATCAACCATGTGAGTCAAGCCTCATGCCATTTGCATAGTATCATTTCATTGCATTTTGGAACCATACATCCGATGTTTGCAGTCTCTACCACTTCTAAACTGGAGTTCTAATTAACATGATCCTAAAAATTCAGACAGAAAATAAACTTTTGCTCATGCTACTTTAATCATTTACCCTTATGTTTGAACCCACTGACAATTTGTATTCTATTAAATGCTACTGTGTTTCAAAAAGGTCTTTTGGTCCTGCACCAGCAAAGAAAGTGGTAAACCAATGGGGACTCGGTTAAGAACTGCCCAAAGCATTATCAAAACCTGAAAGCAGTGTGTTGACTGGCCAATTTCTCAAAAGAAACATTGTAAAAAAAAAAATCATAAATGATCACTGATAAAGTTGCACATCACTAAATCCTCAAAAATCCACATTAGAAATCATTGCTATTTTACTAGTAAAATTAAGAGCCTTACCACATTTAAACTGTGGCAAGAGGATGACGGTTTTCTTGCCCAGCAGTGTATATTTGCAGCTTACATTATAAAATTACTCAAATCTCTTGCACAACTACTAGCCACATGTTTTACATAAAAATGGAAGAGTAACCCCACAATCCTTTGTTTCCAGATGTGGAAGTATGTTAAAACTTCTTTACATAAATGGTACTACAAATTACTTTTCTCACCTTCATGAGAAGTCCAGTGTGCAATATAAGCCATCACAAATACAATTAATTGCTATGTGTTGTAAAATGACATTGCAGTTGCTTTTGTATTCTAACTTATAGCCAGTGTTTCTTACATGTGACAATCTTGGAAGATTTCATAAAGAATTTGTTCTTAACCAACTGTAAACTGGCTCTATGAGAATGCTTTTTATGCTAGGGTAGAATTAGAATGTACATACTG
This sequence comes from Clarias platycephalus, assembly GCA_030068275.1. NCBI lineage: Eukaryota > Metazoa > Chordata > Actinopteri > Siluriformes > Clariidae > Clarias > Clarias platycephalus. Next base: position 12,038,062 of record JAQQZT010000017.1, read on the forward strand.
ATCTGCATGCACATGTTATTATAAATAGAGAAAAACAGCATTTATTTGAAAAAAATCTACAAATTAGCTTGCATTTAAATGTTATTATTTCAAAACAGTTCTTTTATATTTAAATGTAATGTGCACAATTGAATTATAATAACAACTAGCCTTATTTCCCACATCTCCCACAAACAATAATCTCCATTCATTTTTGAACATACACATTTTAACTTGCAAACAAATAAACTTAATAAATGGTGATTTGTGCTGATTTGACGTTTCTGTTGGATCGGATTCTCTATAACTGTCTTTGCTATACTTCTCTTTCTTTCCCTGGTAGGGTAGAATAGTAACTCTGCTTATTCACTCCATGTGAATTATCTCTCACTTATTCATTCTCTCTACCACTTATCCTGTACAGGGAAGCTTGGGGCACTAGGCCAGGTACACACTGGCCAATCCATTATGGGGCTCACTCACACCCACTCGTTGTCACACCTAGTTCCAATTTAAACATGGCAATTAGCATAATATGCATGCCTTTGGACTATGTGAGAAAAGCAGAATATCTGGAGGAAGCACACCAAACATGGGTTGAACATCCATGCACACAGATTCTAAGGTGGGACTTGAACCCTCAACCCTGAAGGTACGAGGTCGTGGTGATAAACACTATGCCATTGTGCTAATTATCTTTATTTTAAAAAGTCTAGCAATCAAGTACAGTTCTGCTTGCACTGCCACCTTCATAGAATCTATACTAGATATATATGAAGTCAGGTCATTAAAGCTGACATGCAGTAATTACTGTTTTGTTGGTGCCTTGTTGAGCTATGGAGAGGCTGCATCTTTTCTTTCTCACCTCTCCCTGGATGTCAGGTACATCAGGAGTATACAGTGGGTACGGAAAGCATTCAGCCCCCCTTAAATTTTTCACTCTTTGTTATATTGGAGCCATGTGCTAAAATAATTTAAGTTCATTTTTTTTCCTCATTAATGTACACACAGCACCCCATATTTACATAAAAACACAGAATTGTTGAAACTGGTCCTAAGTATTCAGACCCTTTGCTGTGACACTCATATATTTAACTCAGGTGCTGTCCATTTCTTCTGATCATCCTTGAGATGGTTCTACACATTCATTTGAGTCCAGCTATGTTTGATTATACTGATTGGACTTGATTAGGAAAGCCACACACCATGAGGTCAAAGGAACTGCCTGAAGAGCTCAGAGACAGAATTGTGGCAAGCCACAGATCTGGCCAAGGCACAGTGCCCTCTATAATCCTTAAATGAAAGATGTTTGGGACGACCAGAACCCTTCCTAGAGCAAATTAAGCTATCAGGGGAGAAGAGTCTTGGTGAGAGAGGTAAAGAAGAACCCAAAGATCACTGTGGCTGAGCTCCCGAGATGCAGTCGGGAGATGGGAAAAAGTTGTAGAAAGTCAACAATCACAGAAGCCCTCCACCAGTCGGGCTTTATGGCCCATGGAGTTTGCTAAGATGGTGAGAAATAAGATTCTCTGGTCTGATGAGACCAATATAGAACTTTTTGGCCTTAATTCTAAGCGGTATGTGTGGAGAAAACCAGGCACTGCTCATCACCTGTCCAATATAGTCCCAACAGTGAAGCATGGTGGTGGCAGCATCATGCTGTGGGGGTGTTAATGAGGAAAAAAATAAACTTAAATGATTTTAGCAAATGGCAGCAGTATAACAAAGAGTGAAAAATTTACGGGGGTCTGAATACTTTCTGTACACACTGTATATTCTATGTCAATTGATGATAATTCTATTTATACTAAATATTGTATTTAAAAATATCATGCTTTATTTATATTAATAGAAAGCATTTATAATATTACACAAACATTGTATACATCTTATGCTTCATTTAGCTTGAAATTTGTCATAATGCTCCCAAAAATGTAAATAAAAAATAATAATAATAAATCGCAATTTATTAATGTCCAGAACAGTTCAGTCAACTATGTTACTTACAGAACACTATTTTCTCACAATGCCAAATGCCCAGCATCAAGTTATGTAATAATTCTTTCTGTGGCATACACTGTGCTTCTTTTTGATTCTCCAAATATGGCTTAACATCCCAGCAAGTCATGTATCTTCTTTTTTTCTTAGCTGCTCACACTTATATTTAAAACAATGTGTATGAATAATGTGTTTTGCAATGTATGTAGACTGATCATGATAATGACGTAATACTGACAAATTACTATGTACATTACTGGGCAACATAGTTGACAAATTACATAGTTGGCAATTTCCTTATTTCAGCCCATAATTTCAGTAGTAGGACTTGCATGGCCACAATTCACCATTTTCACTTCCTACCAGGAACATCCCACAAGACCTGCAGTTTTGGAGTTGCTCTAGCCAAGGCCACTAACTATCAGTCATTAAAGTCATTCAATTTCTTATGCTTGCCCTACACATCAACGTCACAAAAAAAGTTCACTTGCTGCCTGATATATCCCACCCACTTCCAGCTGCCATCTTTTGAGCTCTTGTTGGAGGTTCCCAGACTGCAGTGGGCAAGACATACCAAAAGTGATACAAGGAAGAAAAACCTGGGCACTGGCAACAGGGTCATGGGTGGCCATGACTCACTGATGCATATGGGAAGTAAAAGCTGGCCAGTGAAGTTCAATCCAATAGAAGAGCTACTGTAGCTCAAATTGAGAAAAGGGTTAATGCTACTCAATATTAGTGGTCATAATGTTATGGGCGATCAGTCTATATATCAAGGGACATGAAACACCAAAAGGGACAAATGTACCCCAACTTACAGAATGATCTTTAGAAGCCAAGAAACTGCACCTTCCTCCCTGACTCTTTTTTCCTTTCCTCCTTCACTCGTTTTACTAATAAAAGAGCATCTTTTTTGCTCAACATCCATCTCCCTGTGTTCGGTTTGCCCTGCTCAGGGGCACAACCCACCCTAAACAGTTTCTCAGCCACTTGCTCCAGACCAAGATCCAAAAGCAGATGCTTCTGAAATAGCTAATTCACGTGGTTCAAGCAACAACAGGTGAGCGCACTAGGATACAGCAATGCGGTGGAGTCGATGTTTCATTACCCAACCTTTGCAGGGAAGCTCAACGGCTTCTCAGCATGTTCACACCTCACAACAATGTTGAGTCATATCTCTAAACCGTCAAAAGGACCCCAGAGCAAGAAGCCTGGAGGCAGCAAGAGTGTAATGTAATCCTGATCCCTCCACTCACCAGGGAGACACAGGAAGCATACTTCGCCCGCACCCTTGAGGAAGGGGATGACTATGACCTGCTGAAGAAATAGATCTTAGCCCACTGTGGCTGATTCGGTGCTCCAGCAGCCACAAAATCTCATTGATCAATTTACAACCCTTAGGTCCCTTCTTGAACCTAACTGGACCGTCTGTACCAGATTGCATCTTGGTAGTTACAGCCAGAGCTCTTAACAGCCTGAGAAGTCATTGAGATGGTCAAGCTCGACTTGTTTTTGTGCTCCCTTCTCTGGGAAGAATGGAAAGTTGTGGCAATAAAGGCCCCCACCTCCCTACAAGAAATGGTAGACGTTATCAAGTACTCTCTGACCACCCTCTCTCAACAATGAGAAGAAATGGCTGCTGGAAACAAGCCCTTCACGTTTCATTCCACATCCGTCATAAGAACCAGTGCCTCACCAACCTCCACTGATGGACAAGCCCATGCCCACTGAACCTGAATCAACCAGATCTGCCGTCATCCAAGGGCTCTTGCCAACAACCACAGTGATGACAATGCTAACCCAGCTCCCACAGAGTGGGTTCACATGAGGAGAACTCCACTGACTTCCCTCCTTGACACGGGGAGTCATTCCAGCAGATGCATGGACATGCAAGACTCTCCCTATCACATGTGTACACAGACATCGGTGAGCAGTTCCTGCTGCCTGTATCAGCATGGAGGACCAAAGGAGAAAAACATTCTATCACTGCTGGTGTAGTGCCTAGTTTATCTGTACCAAGGCACGACTGACCAGGGCTGCAGAAGAAACACAAGAAACCACAAGCAGCCACCAGACACCCCCATTTACTTGCAAAAAAGTCTCCTCATGCCCATCCAGTGTGGCTGGCCCAAGGGGACAGCACTAATGCAGAGGCTAAAGGTGAGATAATCACAGCGCATTCGCCAGCAACAGTGGAAAGATGCCCACCTGAAAAACCTTTGGAGCCACGTGTGAGAAATAGGGAGTAGAGGCCAACCCTGATCCTTGTCATACATCATAATCCATGGCGGGCTCCTATATTTTTGCACACACAAAGAATAGGTGAGCTGCGAGATCTCCTGGTCATGCCACAAAGCAAAGCAAACCAGTGGCCACCTAGGAGTGAGAAACACCCTGGAAAAAAAAATAAAGAACGGTTCCACTGGCCAGGGCTCAAAGCCAATGAGTTCAAGCCCTGTGTGTCAGAAAACTACGCCTATGAAGCCAGCTCCCACCCTGTTCATCCCACTTGGGAAGAACAACTGTCTCCGTTTCACTCTGTAGTGGAGTATATGCAGGACATGCAGGATAAGTTCAGCCGTGTACTCCCTGTAGTGCGCGGGTACATGAAAAAAAGCCTAAGCCAAGCAATGCAAAGCCTGTCACCAGCCAGTACAGCCTCGAGAGTCCCAACCGGGTGACTGAGTGCTGCTACTGGTGCCCAGGGTCAGCCGCAACTTCCTGGCACAGTGGCAGAGCCCCTACACTATCATGAAATGACTGGGGCCAGTGAATTACAAACTTCAAGATGTGTTCTCCACCAGGCCAGGATTCACTCATCTAACTCCTCTTTGGCCTGCATGGAGCCCTGGCTACATTTCAAAGGATCATGGATATTAAGTTACCATACTGTACCATCAGCGTGTTTGGTTTGCCCTGCTTAAGGCTTTACAGTCTATTTTCATCTGGCTAACAAATATTTTATTCTCCTATATTATCTACAATTGTGTTAACTACAGTAGATAAGTCAAGTCTCAGGCCAACTGCATTGTATTAATTCACTGCATTGTGGAACTACTGTACTGTATACATCCAGTGTTTGCTGTCTCCATTACTACTACACAGGAGTTGAGAATATAAGCTTTTGCTCTATTTTATGACTTTCAACTTAACAGCTATGACCATTTACCCTCATATTTAAAATCGATTTTTCTATATGAAATACTATTACAATTGTACTTGCAATATTTGTGATGTCAGCCTAATTGCTTGCTTCTCTCAACATTAATGAAAAAAAAAGAACGAAGAAAACAAATTAGCACCGGAATTGCTAAGCACAAGGGGGAAAAAAGTATTTTAATATGTGTGTGTTTAATATGCTTTAAGGTATTTGTTCTTTAATATTTTAATGTTTAATTTATTAGGTTAAATTACCTCTTTCATATCACATTCCCTGTCAAAAAGCTAGATTTAAATGAGCAAATACAAATATAAAATATAAAAAAGCAAATCTTAAAAATAACCCATTCTGCTGGGAAAAATTCTTTTAACTTTAACTGATGCAATGATTATACTTACATTTCTTAAACAACCCCATAGGAATACATACTCTGGTTATGAAAAAGTTGTCAGTGTGTCAATGTTTCACACTGGTTAAATTATTGCAAATCAAAGTAAACAAATTTTTCTGCATTTTAAATTCTCCCTGTTAAAAGTTTAAATGTTACAAATGAGGTTTCCTAGTCACCTTCCTCTTTCTAGTTTATTCATCAGTATGTGTGTTTGGCGGTGTGTATGTGTGGTTGGCGCAGGGGTTGCCTCAGGGGAACACTAAGGTGTAAGTTTCTCAGATGTTCGGGGAGACGTTAGAGCGCATTTAAGGAAGTTGTACAACCTTTGGGTTCAGAAGGTTAAATGTCAGTGAACATACACCACTACAGCAACTGACTCTATATTTGTGCATGTAGTGGTGCATTTGTGCATATTACTGCAACTAGAATCAGTTTCCTCTGTCTCGCTTTTTAGTCCTTATTAGACAACTTCATGGCTTGTGTTGGATGATGTGTGGTTGCACACACTTTGCCCCAAAGAGAACTTGTACACACCCTAAAGTTTTACAAAATAGCACACAAGGGAACCGGTGGACCTGTGACCCTGAATGAAATGGATGGAAGTGTTTGAGGGTCAGAGAAAGCTAGTGATCTGCTCCTGACTGTGGAGAATGTGCATGTAATCTGCCACTGTGGAAATCTTTCTCTTTACTTTCTCACTCGCTTGCTCTCTCTCTCTCGGCAGGTCCATAAAGCTGTGGCAGGTTGTAATTTGTCCCAGTGGAGAATGCCTTGGAAAAACAAAGTATGAATGGTTCACATTGATTTGAGTCAAGTGTGTGTAGATGTGTGCACATGTGTTTTTTCTTTTGCAAACCTTTTTTTTTTTTTTTCCTGTAATGAGAAACATTTTATAAAGTCATTATGATATAAATGTAAGTTGACATGGAGTTGATTTCTTTAAGTTGTTTTAATATAAAAATCTTAAATTGTGTTTAAACATAGTTTTAATAAACTGCCATATTTTTATCAGTACAGTATTTCATCGTACAATCTTGTCTGTTGGCAGATTATTTTTAATTGTAGTTCTATTTACACTCACCAGTGTTTAATCACTACATTTCCCAGTATGCACTATGAAAATATATCATTTAATCATTAAATAAAAACCTCTCTGGAAACGACCAAAGAGAAATTATACACTACTTGCAAATACATAATAACTATTTTATAATTGTGTACTTTCAATTGTACTATTGTAGCAGAGGAAACATGATTTGTTGGAATATAGGAGGTGGTGAGAGAACAAATATTTATCTTAAATGAAAATGACAACGAAGTAGAGGAATTTCATTGCATATGTGGAACAGGGAAAAAACTTGGGTTTTGGATAGCTTTTCAAACCATGTTTTTTCAACCCTTGACACACAACCACACGAACAACAGAACAACATATGTGAGGCATTACTAACAATCCACAATAAACATTAAATAAAACAAACTGGAATAAAATATATAAATAAATAAATAAATATGCATTGTTATGCTGATGATACCCAGTTATACATCTCAACAAAAACGAGACGAAATATTATATATATTGCCAAGCTTAGGAACATTTTATCCGTATCTGATGCAGAAAAGCTAGTTCATGCATTCATGACCTCCAGACTG
>JAQQZT010000017.1:12073060-12083426 GCA_030068275.1 Clarias platycephalus
CAGCTAGAACTTTTTAAGCTAAGATAGGAGCTCTCTGAGAGAATTCTAAGAAGCTTTGTGAATACGGGCCCAGGTCTCCTGTGACCCTCTACAGTATATGTGGTATAGTGAGTTTACTAACTCTGCCTCAGCTGGTGTATGCTGAGGTTTGTGAACAGGTGTGTGATGGGGGGAGGTTTGACTTCAGCATTTGCCACAGCACAGCTGTGTTTAAAATTCCTTCACCAGGGTTAAAATAATGACCTTTCAGTCCATATTCAGTATCTAAATTCTGTTCTAAGCACTTGGTTTTGTTTGTAAAACTTGAATATGCCATAATCTTTTTATTTATTTATTTATTTTTTTTGCAGCTGGTGATGGAAAAGCACCAGTGGCAGCAGGAGAGGAAGATGATGATGATGAAGTTCCAGGTCAGTCATTAAAAAAAAAAAAAAAATTTAAATCGAAATGCTTTATTGTCCCCATTTTTAAATACCAGGTATTATTTTATTAATCACCTACAAACACTTTTCTTATAAGCTAGATACCTAGTGGACAGATGTTCACATTTATCTGCCTACTGTTAATCCTGTAAGCATTTCTATATAGATTTAGATTGTAAGAGTAGTGAGTGATTTAGCTAAATAAGGAGTCTAAGGAGCATGGTACTGAACAGGACTGATGTATTTTAGGTTTTGTTGTGTAGCTAAAATCATCATGTAAGTGCAAACAAGCTTCTGTAGTTGTGCTCACACAGTTCCTGAAATGCATTGCATTTTAGAGAGGTTGATTAACACACGATTGTAAGGGAAGCTGCTAGGTTAAACTCACTAGTTTTAATAAAAACTGTTTACAAATAGCTAGTGGTATCACTGTAAAAATAAAGCTGCATGTTTTTCCTTTCTTCTCTCCTTGGACCGACAATTCTCATCCAGGAAATGAACTTGTTTTGTGCATTTACACTTTTTGCAGATCTCGTGGAGAATTTCGATGAGGCTTCAAAGGATGAGGCAAACTAAATCAAAGGAGAGACAGGCGTTCAGAATCTGCAAACTCAGCTGGGCCATGTTGGGACTCCCTCTTCCCCTCACTTTGAACAGTTGTTTTGGTTTATATTTTTGAAATGTATTGCAACCCACTTTTTTTTTTTTTTCCTTCTCGTGCACTGCTGTGTTTCCCCTGTGTCCAAGCTGAGTGTGACCGGTGTGTCTAACCACACAAAGTGATGTAGTGTGTTTGTAGGGCCCCCAGGGCATCTTGCCCATCTCTCCCTGCTAAGACTCTCCTTCGCGGCCTAGCTGAAACCCACATCTGGAAATAAACATTTGCTATTGAACTTAATAAATAAAACACTGTCTCGTCTCATTTTTCCCCAGTATTTGAGGTGAATTCTGAAATCTAAGTATTCACTGTCGGTCATAAATTGAGATTTTATTTGCTAATTTGTAAAAGGTTGAATGCATGGGAGGGTATATGGCTCAGTCCCCAACTAATGAAAGACTTCATGTTCATAGTTAAAAGAAAAACATTTAAAATGGCTTAGTAGATTAACAACTACATATTCATCGTAATTAAAGTGATTTAAAGACTTTTTCAGGAAATAAACTTCTGTATCCGGTGTGCTATACTATGGTTAAAGGATAAAGCCTTACAATACTGTTTCACTCTAGACATAACCCATGAATCCTAAGCCAAGTACTAGGTGTGTTCACATGGACCTAAATAAACACAAGTAGAACAGTCTGATGTGATTGGAATTAATTGTCAATGGGAATGATCGAGGTGGTGGTAACCTTTTAATTAATATGTAAATATTAGCAATGTAATCACTTGATTTGATTGTTTCTCTATTGTTGGAATATACAGTAAATTCTTTGTGTATGTGTGCCCCATGTCTGGGTAACATTAGGTGATGTGACAAGTTTTTTCCAGTAGAAAAATGTTGCTTCCATTCCCAATTAGTAAACTGAGACCATCTCTCTCCCACCTCTGTTACCTTCATCCACTGGGTCTCTGGTTGGCTCACTATTCCATACACTGTATAATAAACCATATAACCAACCATAGATCAGACTGTAAACAATCATGCAGAAGATGCGAACCCTAACCTAACCTCACAGTTGGAAAAAAAATTATACTTGTTACATGCTTCAGAGATGTGCTTAAACAGTTGAAATCTCAAGTCAGAATGATTTTGAATCTGTTTCAAGAAATATTGTCTGTAAATTTAGAGTTGCTTTGAAAGTTCTTTGAACTTTGTGGCAACAGTTTGGGGAATAACCATGAATTTTAAACAAATTTAAGACATTTGAAACTTGAGATGGACAGTGATAATGTAAAGCTTGTGGATAAGAATGCACATCAAGAAATAAGTTATTTGAAATAATCTACCTGCATTTATCATTGTAGTGTATTGCATAACCATGCATTTAAGATAGCTCATGTGTTTAAAAACATTTAACTTTGAGGCAACAGCAAACAGATTTCAAAAGTATTTTTCCCAGAGCCTCTTTTTTTTAAAGCTTATTCTAAAGATTTTTTAAGGATATTGCTTGATTCATAATTTTCTCTCACTTTAATGCACTTTTAATACCATGCAAGTGTGGTTTACTTCTGCCCATAAAATATACCTTTGTGAAAATAATGAAGTTTTGTAACAAATATTCAGGACTGTGCCACTCTTGTACAAATCACATCATGCAACTCGTTTTGTCTGTCCAGTTTTATTGTAGAACAGTTATTTATTTAAAAAAAAAAACTGTACACACAGATCGCACACACTGCAATTTTACAAGACCATGTTCCTAAATAAATATCCACAATACATAAAACATCACACATTAAAAAGTTGCTTTAAAAAACAGAGAAATTGAGAATTATATTTCCAACTAATGTAAACATGCACAACGTTCATTGATTTTCTTTAACTCATCTCCACAGTAATCACCAGTCTTCTTTTTGTGCCTCCAGTTTATCCTTACTAGGTGCGGCCACTATTTGATTCCTTGCAGCAGCTTCAGTAGATGTGCTTCCATCACCTGTTGAACTGTTAAAGTGCAGCACAGAAGCACATTTATACAGAACATTAAATTTAATGTATAGTTTATTGGAAATCACTAATCACAGCTTCCAGTAAAGTATCCAAATAAGTGTTTTGCCTAAACAGGGCATTGTGCTTCCCAGCTGATTCAGTTTATAATAATGTTTTAATTTAATTTCTGTAGTGCTTTTAATAATAGAACAGTCACAAAGCAGCTTTACACAAATTTGGATGTGGATTTAGCTCCTAAATAAACAAGCAAGAGGCAAGAATGGCTAAGTAAATTCTCCTGCGATAACCTGAAGAAACCTGGAAAGGAACCAGGAAGGCGTCAGGTCAACTGGACTTCTTTATGTTGGTTTGAAACTGAAACAAGGCTGCCAAGGGCTCCCGTATGTCACCCAATGTTGTCAACCTGTACATGGAAGAAGTGGAGAACTAAGCACAAAACCCGCTTCTGGTTATAGTGCTGACCCATTAGTTTAAGAATGTGGATGAAACCTGGGTGAAGATTGAGGAAGATCAAAGTGAGTCTTTCACAAACCACAAATGCAGTGGACACCAACTTTAAGTTCACCAAGGAACACACCAAGAACAAGAGGCTGCTTTCCTTTATTGCACCCTTCTGGAAAAGGAAATGGAAGTCTACAGGAAACTCAGTACCTGCTGTTTGACTTCCAAAATCCAGCGCAACACAAACAAGGAGACATCAAGGACACAACAGGACAAAAACATTCCCACCTCCATACAAGACAGGCAACTGAGAACAGCTCTAAAGTCTTATGATTATCCTAATTAGGCATTTGTCTCATTGTCCAGTTAAAGCAGGAGGACTCAAGTCAACGGAAGAAATCTTGTCATTCTTTACATAGCAAGTTTATCTGAAAATCTTAAGAGGATCTTTGGAAACCATCACATATCTGTTTATTATAAACCCACCAACCTTAAAAGAAAGAGGTCACACATTTAAGGACAATGTCGTCCAAACCCATCCCCCTTTTTTCCCACCATGTTACCCTTTCATCCATTCCCAGGAGGATGAAGAACTCTATACAGGTCAGGTGAGAAACGGCCCATGTCGAATACACTGATCAGCCATAACAATAACACACACAGAGGTAAATTAATGAACAATGATTATTAATTACATACCAGTAAACTGGTGACAGGTTCATGATCACCTAAGGCTCTATGTCCATTGCGACCAAAGATTTCTGTGCCTGGCCACAGAAAAGCCAATACAACACAAACCAACAACAACAACAACAAAAAGACATCAACACTGGCCATGAAGGAAATGTACAGGCCACCCAGAATACCATCACAGCCTGCCAGGCATGGGGCCCAGCAGGGCAAATTATTCAAGTTTGTTGATCGAGCCTCCAAGCTCCCCAGATTCCAATTTCAATCAAGCACCCATGAGATGCCCCAGACAAATTAGTCCAATTCATGGAAGTCCCCATCCTGCTTCCCATAGAACCCAAAGGATCCACTACTAACGTTCTGGCATAGCTAGTGTCTGGCACCAGCCAGACACCACAGCACACCCCCAGAGGATCTGCGGAGCCACACCCTAAGGGGACAGAGCTGCCATGGTGGCACAAGGGGAACCGAAACCCTAGGTAGTTTTAAAGTTATGGTTGATCTGTTTATATTTGGGCGGCACGGTGGTGTAGTGGTTAGCACTGTCGCCTTGCTCCTCCAGGGTCCGGGTTCAATTCCCAGCCAGGCTCGATTCCCGTCTCTGTGTGCATGGAGTTTGCATGTTCTCCCCATGCTTGGTGGGTTTCCTCCGGGTACTCCGGTTTCCTTCCACAGTCCAAAGATATGCAGGATAGGTGTTCACAAATTGTCCGTTGTGTGTGAATGGGCGTGCGAGTGTGTGTGCCCTGCGATGGACTGTGCCCTGCGATGGATTGGTGTACCCTGCCTCGTGCCCTAAGCCTTCTGGGATAGGTTCAAGGTCCCCGCGACCCTGAATACAGGATAAAGCGGTTCTAAGATGAGTGAGTGAGTGTCTATATTTGAGGTTAATAAGAGACCGCTCTCAGACTGAAGAAGCTACTTGGAAAAGTAGCAAAATGTGTCACAAACAACATAAATAAGTCCAGTTGACATGACTCAACTTCCAGACATGGGATAAGAGTGCAGTGGATGGATGAAGAACTACTGATCATCCATTTTATCATCCATTCACTGCCTGGAGACCTGGAGCTAATCTCATTGAACCGGGTGCTAGATGTAAGTACCTGGAGGAAACCCCCCAAGCAGAGGAGGACATGCAATATCACGAATGAATAAATATCACAGAAATTTACAGACTCAAGAAAAATGTCACCTGAACATTTGAAATTGTCCTTACCATGTCTATGACCCATTGCTACTGCCATGTCCATAGCATTAAAGCCCGAGTCAGACTCCATGGTCGGGTCAGCTCCATTCTCTGTAAGAAAGATAAAAACATCATATACTGCACAGTCATTTTAAATTGTGTTCAAACCCTAGCATGCAATCTTACCTAAAAGGAGTTCCACACAACGGACATGGTTCCCGTGCACTGCATAAAGTATTGGAGCGCCTCCATTCTGTAACGAGGATAAACATGATTATTGTAGTAATAGTTATATAATAAGGGTTGTAACTATACAGTAATACATCCCTTATCTCATAGTTATTAACTTAAGAGATTCAATTGTCAGTTTTGCACATTTATGCAAATTAATGAGTGGTCATGTGAACAATGATGTATTGTAACATAGACAGTGATAGCAAAGACGTATTGATGTTGATGCGTACTTGTCACTTGTAATTATGAAGGGAATGATTGTGATTTACAAGATCGGAATGTGAATATAGCCAATGTGGTTATGTGGTTAGAAGGCATAATACAAATACAGTTTCAAACTTAAATACGAATATTTTTGCCATTTCTTTAAAAGTACACCATTTAAAGATGATAAAATATGTCTTGGCTGAATGAAGACATCTGGGTGGGTGTGTTATTCAGATTTTTTTAAATGTAATGTCTCACCCAGTCATATTCATTGACATTAACACCACAGTCAATAAGCATTCTGACAATATCTGTGTAGCCTTTACTGCAGGCCAACGACAATGCGCTCTCTCTTCCTTTAGCCAAAATATGGGGGTCTGCACCCTAAAAAAAAAAAAAAAGGTTAAATTGATGCATGCGCACACACAAACACTTTAATAAGTCATTTTAGTAATAAGTCATTTTCATGCATATTTGCCCCCCCCCCGTCATTTTTCTTTATTTACACAAAAATGTCCATAATTTTCTATATTTTTCTATTGCACAGAATATTATTTTGCACAGAACATAAGATTATTTGTATAGAAATATTTTTACTTTAGTTTACCTAGCCAAATGTTTTTTTCCATTGTATTTCTTTTTTATTCATATTTATTTCTTATAAACAAGCTTTTACTTTTAAGGTCACTGGCGGTCGTGTAAGCATTTCGCTGCATATCGCACTGTGTATGACAAATAAAAAATTTTATTTGACACACACACACTTTGGCCCTTTTGGTTCCAGTGAAAGTAAATTAGAATTGTTACAACATACAACATACAGATATTCTACATGATTGTGTGCTTCCAACATTTTGAGGAAGGACCATAAAGTGGTGTGACAGGTGTCCTTATTATTTTGGGTATATAGAACAAATTAAATGAATTATCTGATAGTGAAATTTACATGCACTTGATTTATAATCAAATTAAGCCACATGCAAAATAACACACTCACACTCTGAAGTAGAAACTCGACCACAGCAATCTGACCATGAGCTGCAGCCCACATTAGAGGTGTGAATCCCTCTTCATCCTGCAGGTTTATTGCTGCCTCTGATTGGCAGAGAGACAAACACCAAATCAGTAGGAATCTTGACACGATAAATTTGTAACTCCAAAAACTTAGAAATAGTTAAGTTATATTAAAATAATAAAAAAATATATATATAATTATAGAGCAGTACCTTGTTCTATTCGACTGGCTAAGTATATCATTTCACCTTGTGCTGCAAGCTGGTGAATTGACAGAGCTTGGAAAAATAAACAGCAGAAAAAAAACATTTACTTGAAGGATTTGTGAAGAAACTTCTCATGAATGAAGGTGTAAAACATATTGACATTTATGGAAAACATTGAGCACAGTACGGTGATGAGACTCTTAACCACAGTAAAACATTTGAATGGTGCAAACATTTTAAAGAAGGCCATACAAGGTGGCTTGGAGTCTACTGTAGTCCTTCCCGTGAACATTCAGGGATGGATAACTGTTTAACAATTTGCAGAAGAGCCATGGGAAATGCACAGACAGTCATTCAGCACACCACTTGCGCATTACAGGAACTTGGCTGGTATTTATTGCCATATCTCCCATACGGATCTCGCTCCAAGCCATGTATGTTTAATGGCCATGTTCGGGCCATTAAAGGAATCCCTGGAAGGCCAGCATTTCAGATGTGAACCTGGCAGTCCAATCATGGCTTTGGCATACCGAGAAAACTTTCTATCTTTATAGTTTCCAGGCACTAATGAAATGCTGAATTAAGTACAATTTATTATAAAGGTAGTTTTTCGGAAGTCCCAGTTTGTCTTGAACGGCTCTTTACAACTGTTCTTTTTATGCATATAGTCCTGATGAGATTTTAATCATTTCAGATGTGTAAGTGATATACTGTATAATTTCAAAAAAATTATACAGAGTGGTGTAAATTCTGTAAGAAAAAAGGATTTAAAATTATAAATTACAGCAAATGTTTAAATTGTTAGTTTCTGAAAAAGTCCTGGAACTGAAACAAAAAGAAACATATCAAGTTTCGTATAAGGAAAAAATATCTATGGATGCAGACATTTAGGACACCCTGTATAGTTCACAATACGACTGCTGCATCCTAACACCATTTTAAATTTTCTTAAAATGACATGTGGCTGAAAGATATTTCAACCCTCCTGAAACACGTGTGTATCTATAATGAAATTTGAGTGCATTTGCACACCTGCATGTTTACGTTAATAATCCATGTTTGGATACATAGAATGTGTTGCAATTTAGTTATCAAGGTGTATTTTCTGTCAAAAATAGAAAATTAGAAAGATGAATTTTGGTGCACATAGAAAGCATTTATGGAAAACAGATGCTGGAAAATGGCTCATCTCCAGTGTGTGTTTGATTACATGAGTTCTGAAAAGAAAGGTGGTTGGCTCACAGTGAACAAGCAGCGGAGTGGAGGAGACCTCGTTGCCACGGTGCTTATTGGTAAGCGTGGTCGACTGCTTGATCGGCGAGAAGTGCTTGGTGGTGGAAGGTGTGTATACATGTCTAACCTGGATCCCAGGAGACGGAGAGGTCTGAATGTTGCATTCGGCTGCAGAGAGAGAGAAAAATAAGACTTTTATATATTAATTTTATTTTATATATTAAATATTAATGTGTAAGGGAAAGCATATTAAATGTGGGAAATCAGTAATAAATATTTTTTTTATTAAAATGGTTTCTGATGAAAACCCATATATTGGTGGCCAAAAATTTAGTGCAGTACAAACACCTGGACTACAAAATCATAAATTCACAACCTTTCTGTTTTATACACTTATATTAATCTTGCCACACTTTCACAGCAACTTACTTTGCATAAAATCATACAATAATAAAATAAAATCCAGAAATAAATAGTCCAGCTGTTAAGGTGATATGTTTCATTATTAAATGGTCAAAAGGATCTAAATGATATAGATGTTGTTGTTGGTCTTTCAACTGCTCCTGTCGAGGGGTCGCCACAATGGATCATTCGATCCGTATAACAACTTGGCGCAGGTTTTACGCCGGATGCCCTTCCACACAACCCTCTCATTTTATCCGGGCATGGGAGTGGCACTGCACTGGATGATATAGATGTGTTGAATATTATTTGGCTCTTAATCATCTTTTCCTTTACCTTTAAACAAGACTGACGCTACCTCCAGGTCAGAGTTGACCTGGTCTTGGATGTTCTTGCTGTCTTCCTCGTTCAGAGACTTCACAAAGCGTGAGCACACATTCATATCAAAACGGTTTGGCAAGATGAATTTGGGGCCCATGGCCACGTTTTGGGTGCCGGAATCCTCTGCTGTACCGATAGTCACGGCAGGCTCCACCTTGATGGTGGTCATCTCTGGCAGAGGGCACATGCCCTCCATTTCTTCTGATGCCATCTGACCCTGTAAATCAGATAAACCTCTGATGACGTTCATGCAAATGATCAGTGAGGATTTATATTATAATTTAAACATAGACAGTTACCGTGTTAACAAAATGATTCAGTATAATAAAACACAACAAGCATTCAATGAGCATAGCTGCTTTGTTGATGTCACATACAAGCATAAGTCAAACAGGCACCAGTATAGGGTTTGTGTATCATTTCACAAAGACATACCTAATTCATCCTCAGTATGATGGTCCTGTAAACAATGCGATGTTTGTTAATTAAAGAAGCTGTTTCAAATCTAAGAAATTAAAAACTGCTGAATCAGCTGGAGCTCTTGACAGCGCTGAGCTTCTGTTTTCTACATAGCTGTGTCTCTGCTGCTAAGCTAACAAGCTAGTTACATGTTTTAACCTTAACCCTTTTCGCTAAGACTTTCAAAGATAGCCTTATACCTATATAATTAAATAGAATTTTATGTTACTATCTAAATACGGTACAAATTTATCCGCATAACCATATCCAACACTTAATGCTAAGCAAGTAGGCATTTAAGCCGCAATGCGCATGCGTGCGATTTTAGCACACGCAGTACGCATGTTCGGTGGGAGAGTGCGCATGCGTAGTGTAAATCAGGCCGGCTTGAGCTGCACCAGGCGCTGTCTGTCCCATGATCGTTCCTATTATCTAGACGCGGACAGTGTCACATGATGCCACTCAAAATAGATGTCGTGCAGCGTTAAAGCCAAGCTTCCCTTCCCAACCCAATGTGTGTTAACGAACCGTTCACTTTTCCCAGACTTTAAGCGTCCACTAGTGGTTGCTAGTGGTTAAATAATGTAAAAGGCGGCTGTTATAACAAGGCCCCATGTGTTTCCAAGATAAAAATGATATCCACATATGTTGTATTTGCTGTCAACAAAGGTGTTAAAGCAGATAATTGTGGATGCTTTTTCAACAAAACACAACAGCACTAGAAATGGCAAGTTCCCAGGCAGAAACTGAACTTGCACCCCTGGAGGTGCAAGGTGACAGTGCTAACCACTAAGCCACCATATAATAGGGTGACCAAGCGTCCTCTTTTGCCCGGACATGTCCACTTTTTACGTCCTGTCCGGGGCGTCCTGGCGGGTT
>JAQQZT010000017.1:12083569-12094272 GCA_030068275.1 Clarias platycephalus
AAGAAGCTTGTCTGAATTCGTCTGGAGGCCTTGCCGATCGTCCTCTTTTTTGGAAATCAAAATATGGTCACCCTACCATATAACTGTGATTTTTTTTTTTAAAAATGCATTAGAAATACTATCAAATAAATAAATTGCTTTATTATTGCTTCTAATAAATAAATAAATAAATAATCAGCTTCAGCAACACCATTAAATCCACTAGAATATTGCACAAACATGTCCACCAAATGACAGTGACCAGGGACCCCTACAACACCCAGTTTGACAGCTGTGGCATTGTCTTCTTGAGCTCTCTCATCAACAATGTGTTTGCACCTGCACAGCAACTCCCACGATACCATTGTGAGTAAACCCAAGTGACAGCTGTGCACGAAATTTCCAGGAGATCAGCGATTTTTCGATTACAACAAAAATGTGCACGTGAGATCATATATACAGTATACACTAAGGTTAGGTGAGGACTAACTTTGCACTTTAAAACAATGACAATACCACTGCTTCAACTGTTTAACTTGCACTACTGCATACCTAGATGCCTTATATTTTTCCTCTTATCCCCTTTTCTATTGCATATTCATATGATTTATACATTTTATATAGTTGTATATTGTATTTTATTTGATTGTAAATGTAGATCTGTATATTTGTAGATTATATATTTTTTTATTTTTGTATTTTAGGACAATTTTTCTTATTCTGTTATTGCAGGGAATCTTCTTAGAAACTTCTTATTCTATCTTATATTTCCTTCATTTCACTGATGTGTATGGTTGTGTACTTGATAAATAACATTTTAATTTATTTTTATTTAATATCTCATTATTTCACATATTTTGAGATAGCTTGGGATTTTTGTCATATCATTCAAAGGATGATAAATTTCACAATTAGATATATTCACATGTGAGGGATCTTCAGTGCACATGTGCAAAACAGTCACACATAATATCTTCTTGCTGATAACATTAAATATGAAATAATCTTTGTCACGAGTCGGAATTATAATTCATAGGTATTATGTAATAGCATTTGCATCATCTACACTGTTTTTCATTCTTTCACCAAATAAAATTAAACTCCTTGTTTTTCTGATTCTGTCTTTCTCTAAGTCACCTCTAGATGGCGCACTGTTTACATATCATATTTGTTTTCCACGACCACTTCTCCACCAGTGGAAATTTTAGTCGATTTCTAGGATCTGAAGTCCATGCAAATGGCCCAGTTCTCTGAGGACCAAACAGGAAGGGTGGGCACTCTCCTTGGCTCCACTCCAGTTTCCTGTTTAGTTTCCAAATGCATTTGTGATTAAACAAACCTGTGTGTTTTTGAGTGATCTTCTTGGAGGTTGAATCAAGTCTTCTTTAATGTAGTTCAATTGATTTAAGATACTTTGAAACATACTGGGTGATCTTTTTAATCAGATTGTTTTAAGTGACGTAGACTGGGAAATGTTGTTACAGATCCTTATACAGATCTTATTCCTACTGTTGGCCAGTTGGAATACTCATGAATTCAGAAGCCATGTGCGAGTGCTACTCTTACGTGAGTGTAATGAAACTGCTGTAATCTACACCTGCTGCTGGTAGGGCTGACAAGCAGAACACCTATTACTGGAATGCATCGTGAACTTCACTTACAAAAGCACAAAATACAAATAGTTTGTGCAAAGACAACAGTGCGAAGGCTTAGCTAAACATGTGGTTTTGGTCATATGGAAATTATAATGCAGTTATACAATGTCATGCAACTGTACATGAATTCCACAACACAATCTTGATTTTCTAATCAGCAACCCAGAGTACTATAAATGTACCTATTCTTAAACACAAACTTGCAAACAATTTTCATTTGATGTTTATAAATCATTATTAAGTTTAATACTATTCCCCTTATAGGTGTATGATGAAGTTATTACAGTTTTAACACTCATTTAACACTTGTTTAATATATATAATTAGTGAATTGTAAAGCTTAAAGGACCCTTCCCACAAGCCATGTCTGTAGTGTATCTGATACGATTTAAACGCTTATATTTGACAGCACAATGCTCTGTATTCATATTCAACAACAGCCGATGTTTACTGTAAATTATACCATGGCTATATACAGTTCCTAAATATGATTGGTCAGAATAAAAATTTCTGACTTAATCCAGATTATAGCGTTTTATGCTATATGAGTGCCTGTGCTTATTGTGATGTCTTGTTGTTTTTATAGTAATTACCTATTTACAGGGACTCATATGACTGATGATGTACACATAAGAATTATTCAGATTTAATGAAGAAAAAGAAATGTTTGTATAATTGTTGACATGGTGAAGATGTTGACTTAACATTTATTGAAGGAGTCTCCAGGGTCAGTTCTTTGTAACAGTAGGACCATGGGAAAGTCACATCACTTTACAAATTAAAACAGTGTACAATTTCACTATGAACAGTTTCATTCACTCTCATTAGTAAAGAAAGGTATCAATCCTAAAGACTGACAGTATGAGGCTTTGTTATTCTGTGTAACTAGGAAGCTATAGCTAAACTAGGACGTGTTTATGACCTCAGACGCAGATGAAAGTTTGCAGCAGCTAGTGGTTGACAATTTTCTGCGTATTTTCCAGCCTTGTCAGTTATCTTCTTTAAGCATAAACAACAGAAATTGCTTATGAGTTTAAGAGTACATTGTGCGTTTTATACATTGTATGCAGTTCATGTGCTCTATGAGGAAAAACTCAATTACCATTCAACTATTTATACAAAATGAAACTCTTTTCAATTCTTGAAGGCGCTGCTCTAGAAATCAAGTATTAGTACATGATGTTATGCATCCATGCATCATGATTTGTATGCACAACATAAATATCGTAACTGCTACATGTTAACAGTGTTAGACTCTAAAAATGAAATAATAAAGCAATTTATTAGGTAAGCTAATGTACCTTGTTTACATAAATGCATTACACAAGGGATTGTTAAATCAATCCAGGACTTGTGATCAAAATTTACATTTAGGCATTTTGGCAGACGCCCTTATCCAGAGCGACTTACATTTTTATCTCATTATACATCTGAGCAGTTGAGGGTTAAGGGCCTTGCTCAAGGGCCCAACAGTGGCAGCTTGATGGTTGTGGGGTTTGAACCTGGGATCTTCCGAACCGTAGTCCAATGCCTTAACCACTGAGCTACCCCTCGCCCCGTGGTTTGGACGTTCTCATGGATGAACGTCCAAACCAAATGACATTAACATAAGACTTCCAGACATCATCACAGTACAAGGCTTCGTCACAGTACCGTGAAAGCATTGAAAGCATTTAGATGCAGTACAACTTTTGAATGGTGTAGATGTTTTAAAGAAGGTCATGCATTCGTGCATGACGATTGTATAATCAAGTCCCGGTTTGACTTGAACACTTGTATTAACTAATTAAAAACATTGCTGGATTGCTTTTAGCAGTAGATCTATTCCATGTGTATACTTTCACATTAAAATACAAAATAATGTACTATATATCCAGTCATGTAAGTTATTAATAGAGATCTTTCACTTTCATCTCTTTTGTTTTTCAACCCATCATACTTGTTACTCCACCTATACTGTGTGTAACCGAGATGAAAAGCAATCTGCATCATGCCAAGCCTGATAATGTTGATCAAAGATAGCAATATTAGCATGAAAGTTAAAAACGTTTAAGGTATAGTATAAGGCTGAGGAATTGAGAGGCCTGAACAGACCAAAGTATGAAAGGAAACTGTTTAAGTAAATACTTGCTCATCAATCACATGTTGCAATAACCAGTCAGACATTAGAAAGAAATTATCGATCAATTTAGACTAGCTTAGATTAAGTTTCCATTCAGTTACAGAGTATCTAAAAGTTGTGACAATTTGTGGCTGTCTATGACTGGCTAAATCATACTCTTCCCCTAACCCTAACCCTAAATTATTGCCTAAAATTCTCCATCATGTGACTCTGCAATCTTAGAGACTTGATGAAAGTGCTTCCGCAAAAAAGTCTTTTTAGGTTGATGAGAATTACTACTGGTGCTACTTCCAGCAGACAATCAAATTGTATTGTGGGTATCGCAAGGAACTGCAAGATTAGATTAAAATCTCAAAAAGATCTGGTCCTATCAAAATGAGATTAAGGTATAAGGGAGCCATATCCAGTTAAATAAAGAAGATAAATAGACAGTGGGTTTGACAACCTTAGGCTGGGCAAGAAACCAGTTAGGACAGCATGGGATTTTTCTTTTATTTGGATTGTAGAATATAGTGAGTATATATAGGCGACAGTACTGAGAGTGAAAATAGCGCCTACCTTTCAATCACTTGGACTACAAGACCAGAGTCCACACCTCTAGGTGGGACCTAATGGACAGAACCACAGCAATTATATAATCTTTAACAATTTCCCCTTACCGTATTGATCCTTGACGTGGACCTAATGCAGGCCTGTGAGTCCCTGGCCCAGAATAGGTTTTCAATTAAAATTGTCTTCAATGCAAATAAAAATGAAACACAGTCCAAACTTTAGGCGACATGGTGGCTTAGTGCTTAGTCCCTGTCGCCTTTCACCTCCAGAATCCGGGGTCGACATGGCTGTGCAATTTTCTAGTGGATTTAATGGTGTTGCCGAAGCTGATTATTTATTCATTATTCATTTATTAGAAGCAATTCCTGTTTAAGACTTTTCCTGGAATTTTGTGCCTAATGCAGTTCTAAGTGGTTATCACTCTCACCTTGCAACTCCAGGGTACAGGTTCGATTCCAGCCTTGGGTCTGTGTGCATGGAGTTTGCTTGTTCTCCCTATGCTTGGTGGGTTTCCTCTAGGTACTAGAGGAGTTTCCTCCCACAGTCCAAAGACATTCAGATTAGGAAAACTGGTGTTCTGAAATTGCCCATAGTGTGTGAATGAGCATATATGTGTGCCCTGCGATGGATTGTCACCCATCCAGGTGGTACCCACCTTGTGCCGTAAGTCTCCTAGGATAGGCTCCAGGCCCCCCCACGACCCTGTATACAGGATAATGCGGTAAAGACGATGAGTGAGTCCAAACTCTACTCATACTTACCTGTTACACTACTGTATGTCATTAAGCAATTTCCCTCTGGGATTAATAAAGTTCTTTGAATCCTGAATCTTCTTCCAAAGAAATAAAATATTTTGCTTCCTTTATACTTGGATGTAAAAAAAGGGGTTTTAATAAAATGCGAAAAGAAAATAGAATAAACAACTCCATATGAAGAAGGACTGAGAATATCAGATGCAGCCTGAAGAAAATAAGTCCACACAACAAAAACAACAAAAACAAAAGTACCAGTCTCTTTAGGTAATAACCTAACCAGGATCACAATCACAAAAAGATCACATATCGGTTATAATACTGGGTGGATTTTGGTCTTTAAGGGCTGGCTGCTCTTGCTCTAGCCTATACCATTTCACACAGGTGACTTGTTTCGACTCTCGCCCTCTTTGGGACACAGGGCCTGGTGTTTCAAGGGGGCGTGGTCAATACGCAAACACTCATCGGGGCGGGGCTTATTTCCCGGTGTTGCCGAAACAGAAGCAGTGGAAGAAGCAGCAAGCAGTGGAGCAGCTCCAGCTATCATGAACATCAGCTGCGAGTGAAATGTGCGTGTAGCTGCGGCTCACTAACACTCACAACCTTTCTGGCTGCAGTTTGTGAACTTGCCCGACGTCTTCAGCACGGAGGTAAGTTCGCTTTGTGGTTCGCTGAATGTGTACGGTGGAGCAGCAAAGACACGTCTCATGTTGTCCTCGGTCGAGGTGAGGACACCTGGGAGCTGTTCTCGCACTGACGCCACTGAAAGCTGTCAAGCGGTTACCATGGCAACGTATTTCCCCCTTATTTCTTATCTTTCCATGTTTATGTGTTTACTCCTCAGTGCTGGAGTGCTCATCGAAAATCCAGGAACGACAGGATGTTGTGTTTAATTCAGTTATATGAACGAGAAATAAGTAAATAAATAAACAACTAAGCACTGTGACGTTGTTTTGATGAGGATGCAAGCGTCGCGTGCGCAAAACCACCTGTTACTATTCTGTTCGCGGAGTCTTTTTGATTTATTTTAAAATTTAAAAAGCGATTCAGTTTGCTAAATATTGTTTATTATTTTGTTGGCGTTTGCGGCTTTAAGAAACTATTTCAGAGAGTCTAGTAGAGAAGACTTCCTGACATGTGTAATTGAGCATGCGCGTGAACCTGATGATACTCCTTTTGATTAGTTTAAAGAGAATTTTCTCGAACAAATCTTTCTTTGATGCGAGAAAAGGGAATATATAACATGCCTGACAATTGTAGATCAAGTTCACAAGATCAACTGTCTCTAGACAGGTAGACTCCCTAATACCATTCAGAGTTAAAACAAAAACAAACAAAAACAAACACTCTGTGCCTTAACACTTAAAAACAAGAGAAATAATTAAGAAATGCAAAAAATAAAATAAAATAAAACATCTTCCAGAGCTCATTCTCAGTTCATATGGTTTTGGTTTTTACCCTGTTGTTGTTATTGTTGTTGATAAACCAAACACACTTTAAGGTCATCTGCTGAGAGTGCCAGAGGAGCAAACACTGGCTGCTGTGTCCTGATTATTAGGAGAGATTTCACTTCCTCCTTCCATGTGGCAGAGGCTGTGTTTCATCCAAACTGTGTGGCTTGAGAAAAACGTCCAAGGTTGAAGGACATTTGGAAATGTACTGCTGTTCTTTTCATACTGTTTACGTTCAAAGTGATTGGTTTATTTTTATATACTAAAGCAGAAGAAAGAAGTAATTCAGACAACAGATTTCTATCAATGATAGACCAGTAACTTACTTTGGCTTATATGTGATTCCAAGTCCTGAGTTTGAAACATGCCAGATTCCCAATATAGACGTAAATAATGCATATTTGTGCTTGTGGTTTTTCTTAAAGGAAAACTCCACCCTGAAACACATTAGACATGTTTGTGATGTGCATGGTGATTCTGGAGCTGATTTGTTGGTTTCTGTTGCATTTTTGTTCCTTCTGCCACTTTTTATTTTTCTCAGGATATTAAAGCGTGTAAGGCTATTTATTTAATTCATCTAACTAAGAAAAAAAATCCACAAATCTACAAATGTTGTGTAAAATATTTTAGGAGTAGCGGGACACTATTTTAGACTACAGGTGAAGTGTCCCTGTGTTTTGTTACATCAGATTTGATCAGCAAGTAAACTTAGACCTAACAACATATAGATCTCTTTTCAAGTTGATATACATGCTTTCAGCTCATGTTGTTTTTATAGACTGTGTAATTCACTGTACTTTTGCATAAGTAAGGCTTCTCTTGATGTCTTATAGTGCAAAATCTTGAAAATCAAACCATTTGACATCAATGCACTGGCTTGCTCTCCATTACTGGATTACTTAAAACTTTTACTTTTGTAACGTCCTTAGGATATTGTCATGTTAGATGCGATTGTTTCATACCATGCACAGATGCCTATACACCCCTCTCCTCCTCCTCCTACTAGCTTTCAGATAGTTTTTTTTTTTTTTGTCTGAGTACACATGCGTATTTGCACTCCAATAAGTAGGTAGCAGCATGCTAGTTGGTTTGCAATTCGCCAATAAACACAAAGAGGAGAACAAGAGTAGAAGGAAGTAAAGATGCAATGACTTCTCTGCTGTATGTCGGTATCGTGATGGACTGGAGACTGCAAACAATGGGCTCAATATACCAGAATACAATACAGTGTATCTATATAAAGCAAGTTATTACAAAACACAATCTCATCTAGTTAATGAGCTATGAGATGACTAGCATGATGATGTTCTTCTTTAATTATTTTCTTTAATATAATTGTTTAATGCTACCTGACATGGTAAAATATTTTTACACCTGGCAAACTAATAAAGCACTTTGGAAGAGTAACAAAAAGCAATGCTGGCACATGGCACTGTGACGTGAATTACTGAAAATATTTCCATCTGTCTAATTGGGTCAGTCTATGTACGAGAAATCATCACAGGTCTCACGACTGACCATCATTGGTCAGAGTTGCTCCATATGTCCTAGAAGTAATGCCAGTATTCTCATTAAATAGTTTGTAAAATTTCAGCTGTGTATCTGCAAAAATTCATGATATTCATGAGGATTAATTAAGGATGGAAAACAGGGGGAGAAAAAAGTTTAACAGAAAAGTTTCAAATATCCCCAACTAGTGATGCTAGATATCTTTAATTTTCAGGGATTATTTTATAGTATAAGATGCCTCTTGCATCTAAGGTAGAAGGTCCACAGTTGCATGTTTGCAAATTATTGCCTTCTGAAATTTGTCTGATGAGCTGACGTAATGCAACCTAATTTTATTAAGTACCATATGTTTAGTTTGGTGTAGTAAAATAGTTAGATTTTGTTTTATATCACTGAGTCCTTTTGTATTACAGTCAAATAGAGCTGCGAATTGGAAACAATAGCACAGATGTTTATTGTCTGATTTGTCTTAAACAGGTACATTTCTTGCAGGTTTTTATATACATATATATATATATGTATATAGAACGTTTAAGTTTTTAATAAACATTGAAGTGCAGTGAAACTTGTGTTGTTGATTGAATAAACTAAATTAATTCAAGAATTAATACTATTGAAAAACGAGTTTTTCTTTTCTACAGAAGTAATTCACCAATTTTAGGTCATTTAATGTTTGAAAGTTTGCCTAAATAATTTGAAAAGTGTTAATTGATTCTATACCCTGCAATGGATTGGCACCCTGTCCAGGGTGTACCTCCCTTTGTGCCCTAAGTCTCCTGGGATAGGCTCCAGGCCCCCCATGAACCTGGGTACAGGATAAAGTGGTATAGTTTAATTCTAATCAAAAAATGAGAAGCAAAAAAACTATAAAATCATACACCAATACGGTCAATGCAGACTTATAAACATAAATTCCATACTTCAGCTTCCTTGATTTGTAATTCCTAAAATTACATACCATAAGCAACTTCATTGAGTGTCCCTGATTTGTCATTTGCTTAAAACATGAGGAAGCAGTTCTTGGTTTTTCACTATGCATATAGTAGTCAATTTAGAATGGCCTTCGCTGTGTGTGTTTAACCTTTTTAGCCTTTTCCTTGGAAGTGTCTTGAACTTTTTCAGGGTATTTTTTCCTTATACATACACACACACACTAAGCATAAGGTCAAACTGGTCAAAATGGGTTTTTGGTAAACAAGAGTGTGGATTAAATTTGTCCTGCTTTTCACATGTGAAGTATTAATGTCATAGACTGGGCCTAGTGATAACTCTACAAAGTATGCAACTCGGTTCAGTGTGCCTGTTCAGCACTGCATTTTGTGATTTATCACAAAGAATGTGATATTAACGATTAAACTATTTGTCACATGTACCTTACAGCACAGTGAGGGCTCATCAGTGGCAGCTTGGTGGTGCTGGGGCTTGAACCCCGACATTCCGATCAGTTTTGACATTGACTTTCCAAGTATTTCAAATTGGGAAGTTATAAAATTATTATTGCTAAGAAAAAAATAATCTAATGAAAACGTACATTGGTCGTGTGCTTAGCCCTTCTCTACATATCCTCCACCTAAGGCGACACACTTCTCCAAACGATGGATGAGCTGGAGGACTGTCATTTAAGAAGCCTTCTTTGTGGCTCTTGAGGAAACGTTCCACCTCAGTAGTCACCTTTTTGTTGTCAAATGCCTGCCACGAAGTGGTTTCTTCAAGTAATGGAAGAGGAATTAGTGACTGGGTGCGAGGTCAGGGAAGTAGGTAGATGATGCAGAATTTTGTACCCCAAGGAACCCACAAGTTTTACTGTTTCGTGAGCTGAATGGGCTGGAACGTTGTCTTAAAGAAGGCCCACTTAAATTTTTTCAACTGTGTGTGCCATTTTGGTTTTGACCCTCTAGTGGCATCATGTGGAATTTTACCGCAGGTTTTTAAAACAAGAAGAAATGTTCACAGAGATAATTTACGATAATAGGAATAATACGAAAATACAGTGGATAAGTCATAAGTGTATTGTTATAATGTTGGTGATGGATTGAATCAGAATGTTTAAAGACAAGCAAAAACAGAAGCATATGTGTTTATTTTATACTTCAAGTTCAAAACATGTCTCATCTGAGGCATTAGTCAAGTGCCAGTGAGAAATAAAACCACTTCAAACTGACGAGTCTTATTTATAGCTATGAACGAATCACCATGATTAAACACCAAAGGATAAATATTCAGTCATTTTCTTTCCATAGTCAGAGTTTTGTAAGCAAGGAAATATTTACGTTGCTCTACCTTCACAAATTGTACTTGAAATGCTCTAAGGTATGCAGGTAGATTATTTAAAAGCAAATAATGCTTTGATTTGCCTTAAAGGTTCTCATATTTAACTATTTCCTTAACAAGTCAACATAGGTCTCAAAGCTTCCTCAAATCGTCTGTGTGTGTGTGTGTGTGTGTGTGTGTGTGTTAATGCACCAGCTGAACTCCCACTCTCCCCAGATAATGAATTTTTAATACCTCCGTCTCCCTTTATTTCACTCCTCCTCAAAGTGTGTCATTTTAGTGTCTATGTAAATGAGCGACTGCTGCCTCCGAGTGGCGCAGTGGTAAAGCGCTCACCCTATCATCCGGAGATCGCTGGTTCGAACCCCGGGTGATGCTGTTTTCCTCTCACAGCCGGAGGCACAGAGAGAGC
>JAQQZT010000017.1:12099511-12110238 GCA_030068275.1 Clarias platycephalus
ATTTGCAAGTGACCCCAAACTTTTGAACGGTACTGTAGGTTTCGCGGGGGCATGTGCAGAATTCAGGGAGACGTGGCCGCCAAGTCCTGAATTGGAAAATTGGGAATTTTGGGGTATTTTTACTGACAATTTATACTGTAAATATCCTCAAATATTAAAGCTGGGATATTTTTTTTTTCTCATTAAAGAGTTCCCCGCCATGCTATGTTTTTAAGCAGATAGATAGTACATGAAAACAAAGAAAAAATAATTTATCGAATAATAATAAAAATAATAATAATTATTATTATAATTAAATTATTGACATGGGCAAGATTATGTCATGGTTCTGAATGTCGGTTTTGATAATTTTTCTATTAATTGTCCAGCAATAGTTAGTTGTACTGTTTGTCTAGCAAAGCAAACAAAAAAAGAAAGAAAGAAGCAAATAAAAACAGTAATACCCTCAGACAGACAGTATCCTTGTTCCAGACTCCTGGGCTACTGATTGGTTCACCAGCATTCAACATGTTTCTACTTATGGACTTTTGCAGCACTCTGAGCACTATTATATTCTTAATTGCAAACTCTTGTACTTTAGATGTTTGCTTTTTTCCAGTGCGTAAAACTAGCCAGTGGTGTATTCTGAATCGTCCCCTTAACAAATTACAGTCCTGAGCTCAGCTATAGTCCTTTTGTTCTTTTGTATAGTATTTGCACACTCTCTCTCTCTCTCTCTCTCTCTCTCTCTCTCACACACACACATGCTCTCTCTCACTCTCACACACATTCTGTTTCTCTCTGTGTCTGTCTTTCTCTCTTGCTCTCTCTTCCTCTCTCTCCACAGCTGAATGTCATGTTTTGTTTTTAGTGAATGGACATTTGTCTTCTCAATGTTTTCCTAAACCTGTATGTATGTGTATGAGAGAGAGAGAGAGAGAGGGAGAGAGCGAGCGAGAGAGTGTATAGGGGTGTATTGTATTGGAAGCACGATTTGCTCGTATGCTTTTGGGCAGTGTTACACTCAGACTGGTTTGCTGCAGATGTGTCTGGTTGAACTGGTATGTGTGTACACATGTATTTCCACCACTCTGGCCTGTATTAAACTAAGTGCTTTGTTTTTTTGCAGATTAGAGTGTAATGGTCTAATGGAGCTGAACAGAGATGAGGTCCCTGTTTATGTGAGTATGAGAAGCAGACCTGTTCAGACTTTTTTGCTTCCTTCTGTCTGCATCTCATATTTCTTTATTCCTTTAGTAAATGGAGAGAGACACAAAATATAGAATAGAAAATAGAGGATTTTACTGCACATGCAAACCATTTGCTTCACTGCTTTTATTTATGTACTCGCACACTGTTTGTATATATTGTATATTTATAATATTGTGTTTCTGCTCATTTTCCTTTTTGCTCTACCACTCCCTCGTTCATGTGAAATTCTATCCATTTCTTTTTTCCACCTTTATCCTCCTGGGATCTGTCCTTTCATTCTCTCTGCCTGACAAATGTCATTTATTTGAGGTTCTGTGCGTGCGTGAGTGTGTGCGCGAGTCTGTGCACGTGCGCGTACCTCTTAACATTTAGCAGTTGTGATTTAAAAAAAAAAAAAAAAAAAAAAAAAAACGGATTTGTGCATATAGTCAGAGGAACATAGTGGAAAGAGGAGTAAAAGAAACATTGCCCATACACATTTCTTACAAAAGTGGTTTATGATAAATACAGTACATAAGAAGCGGTGATTTTATATAAAAATCCATCAGTGCCAGAAACTCAAAATTCAGATGATGTTGACAGCTAGTCCACATTGACTTTCCAAGCAAGCCCAGGTGCAGTCAAGCGTCTTTGAATAGTCTGATGGCTTATTGTGTTTTACCCTGGAATACCAGCAGCAGTAGTGGCAGCATTTTCTTCACCTTTTTAAAATGACAAAGTCTGCCTTGGTGTTGTTACTCTTGACCTTCTAGACCTAGGGAGATCAGCAGTGGAACCATTTGTTGGGAATCTGTTCCGTAGCCTGGAAATGGTAGTCCTGGCAACTCCTAACCATCTGGTGACGTCTGCTTATGTTTTAAACCAAGCTGAAGCATGGGTTTTTCTAACCATAATATATATATATATATATATATATGGTATAGTGTGTGTATCTTGAGAACTGGTACAAAATGTATTTAATTTGAAAGATATTTAAAAACATTATTATTATTATTCCTGTAATATATATTGTTGAACAGTGAGGTGTGGGTTATCAAACCCTGTTTTGGAGCAACTTCCCAGTTGTAACATTTTTGTACAAATGACAAACTTTTCAGTGCATTACAGGATTTTTTCAACACTGTTGGTCATTGAAAAATAGATAACAATGAGATTGTCCCTGATGAGCAAGCTGAGGGTGTCGGCGACGGTGGCAAGGAAAAACTCCCTGAGATGGCAATAGGAAGAAACCTTGAGAGGAACCCATCCTCATTTTGGGTGATAACGGATAACAGGAATTATATAACGACATCATGTGTGTTAGGCTGCTGGAAGTTCAATATAGCAGAAGTTGTCTAAGTTAACATGAAGTCCAGTTCAGCACAGGGATGAGTCAGCAGGTGCAGAGGGCAGATGGAGGTCTGGATCACTGGGAGCACAGGAGCAGCATGTGTAGATCCAAAACATCATGAAGCAGAATCTAGCTGGAGCTGGTCCTTCTCTGGATGCCTCAGGATCCTCGCAGGGTTGGCCTTTGTCTACTGGAGCTGGCTCAATCTCCAGATGCCTCGGGATGGTGTTGACATCGCTATATAAAACAGAAATTCTGTTGTTTGTTTGGGCAGCGGGCGGCAAGGGTTATACATGGTCGGTGCTGTTTGCACTGGTAGTCACATGCAATTATCAGCTTTATGTCATGCTCTGAGCGTGTCACAGGTGTACCTCACCAACTGTAACGGTTTGTAGTGTCATCATCACCTTTTACATCATACTTGTGATTTCTCACTGCAAGCATTGTTGTCTGCAAAGAAAACGCATACATCAGGCTATGTTCAGGGCCACTGAAACCCTGGGTTAGACTGAAAAACATCTACAGCGACAGGCCAGAAGAAGGGGCTGCTAAAACATTGGGGCAGCATGGGGACCACACACTCCTTTCACAGATAATGGTAACACACAGGCATCAGGATCTGCTTGTGGGCGGAGACACGGGTAAACCTCATGTACACGGGCACGGACGTGGGTAACCTCTAGTAAATTATAAGAGAAGAGACCCTTGAAAGACATCAGAGGTTTTACAGATATAAAACTATTACATTTTATTGTAAACATTTATGCAGCATTTAACACATTGGGATCAATTTTCAAATCTTTAAAACATTTTTAATGTACACAAGTTTTTAGTGAATCCAGCATAAATTTTTTCCAAAATTTCCTATAGTGTGTAATTGAGCGTGTATGTGCCCTTTTAAAGCAATGAATCATGCTTTAAACAAAACAATACATTTTAAATACATTTTAACAGGAAATTAACAAAAAGTAAATGTTTTGCTGATGTAAAAAGTATTTTAAGTAGTGAATTAAAACCTATTTTCCATGTATTTGTCAACACGGTCACACAATAAGTTAACATCGTCAGATGAAATTCCACGTTATACTAAATAACTTCTGAAATGTATGCGGAAGCCGGTTTGTATTTGCTACATGCATATTTAATGTTTTGCTTTTCAGTAATTTGACAAATGCCCCCAAATTTAATTTCATTTGATTTAAGAATGATGATTATCAAACTTACAAGAACCTGAACAGTTGAACATACAGGGAGTCATGAAGGGGCATTTGGTTTTGTCAAGATTGACGCAAGATTGTCTGACTTTTCATAATTTTTTTTTAGAAATGTCTGACGGTGTTGACAGAAACTCAGGATACAAATTCAGCAAATGAAAAATTATAGTTAAACAAAATGTAATGAATTATTTTTAACAGCTATTAATTAATTAACATGTACTATTGCAGTGTAGTAGTAATAATAATAATAATAATAATAAATATGGATACGCTTATTGATTTGCACTGGATGTAACGTGGCATTTAAATATGGAGATACGCCGACCAGCCGTAATGTTAAAAATAAATTTCTAAAAACTGTGTTTTTTGATGGTACTGTAGTTGTGTTTTTTCAAAATCTAAACAAACTAGTAGCCACATTTTAAACCGCTGGAAACCCTAACCCTGCTAACCCTAGGCACTAAGGCTGCTGTAAACACAATGTGTAGTGGTCTTTCTTTTTTATCTTCATGAAAGTAAATATCCAACTATTGTATCTGTTTAGAACATGTTATCTGTTTATTGTGAATCAAACCTTCATATTCTTTTACATCCCTACAGTTTTATGATGTAAAGAGAATAATAGTCATTCTGTCACAATGAGGCAACGTGAACTTCAAAGCATAGCTATTGTGAACATCACAATGCATTTTTTTATTACTTCATTCGTTCAGATTTGAATAACTGGTTGCCAGGTCTTGCTGGCTTAAAAGTTATAAATGACAAATATAAATATTACTAATTATATGCAAACCATTTACCTTTGAATAATATCCAGTATACAAGTTGAATAAATGCTGTACTAGCTGCTTGTAATCATTATCATATTGTCACCACCTTTACCTTTCATCTGTAATAAGTTTGAAGGGTTACGATGATGAAGTTTCAGTCTGGCTGTGAGAACTCGGTGCAAACGAAAGGGCAGAGATTTAAAATGTAGTATTTGTCTATCCAATGGTTGGGAATATTTTCTAATTGGCGAATGGACATCTTTAGGAGTAAAATTCTGTTTCTGGCTCACCAGTGCATCTATAGGACTGCTGGCTGCTTCAGTTGGCTCCTTCGCCCACCAAGGCCCAAACTGTGTTCAATTTGAGACAGAGCCTTTTGCTCTGCTGCTCATCTGTGGAATTCCCTCTCTGACCATTTATGCTTCCTGAAGTCTCTGTCTGCTTTTAAATCAGACTTGAAAACTTACCTGTTATAAGGCTTTTTTGTTGTTGTTGTTGTAAACTCCATGTTTATCTTTTTATGCGAGCACTTTGAGGTGTGTCCACATGAAAAGTGCTATAGAAATATATTATTATTATTATTATTATTACTATTAATGTGCACAGCTTAATATCAGTTGATGTTTTGATTAAATTAGCTATAAGCTATAATTTTTGACTCAATAGGCAAATAGTCCAATTCACTGAAGCAAAAAAAGTTCTGTGTGTGTGTGTGCACTTGGTGTGTGACAAATGGTTAACATATTAGTGTTAAACAGTTTCAGGTGTCCTTGAATATTCAATAGCTCAAGTGTTTTGTCTCAGTGTGTGTTGTGCGTTTTAGTCAAGTAGAATATTCACTGATTTCTGTCAGCTTTCGAGTTAAACCTTTTTTTTTCCCTCCCATGCTGTTGAACTCATTGTCTGACGGGTTTCTGTAGCAGGCGTGGGGTTTTACGTGATGAGGTTGCTGAAGATGCCTAGCCCTCCTCTTTTTGATCGGGGGCTTCGGGACAACGGAGTAATTTTTTTAAATGTGTTTATTTATTTCTTTTGCTATGGGTTTTGGTATGGGTTTCCAATGCACCAAGTTCCATTCATGTGTCCTAGCAAGTTGAAGCCTTCTTTACCTAATTTGCCTCACCAATTTCTTTCTTAAGGCTGTTTAGTCCCAATCCCAGCCACGTTTTTTCCCCGGCCCCATTTCTCCTCACATTTCTTCACCACTATCCTTCCAGATTTTAATAATGCAATTATTCTATATAAAGTTCTTAACCCAAATTTAGTAGTTTCAGCACTTAGTCACATCTCCTTAGTTGTTTTCTTTGCTTGATGCGGACTAGTTGAATAGAATAGAATTTAATTGTACATAATATGAAGAAACGAGGCTCAAGACTTTTGCACAGCAGTGCGTGTCTGTGAATTGTATTTTTGAAAATATGTTCTGAAGTTTCATTTAGTGTTTTAGGTGGCAGGATTGAAAAAAAAGTAGTGCATACCCCAGCATTGAGACGCCTTGTTCCACCAAGACATTTTTGAACCAGTTGGAGCATGTTAGGTTTAAACAAACTTTTTAAAAAATTCTAAAAGTTTTCTTTTACAAAGGTCAACGAGGAGAATATTTTTTCTTTTTGTTGCTGTTGGATGAAGGAAAGAAAAAAAAATATTCTGGTGTCCATTATTTTAACAGCCTACGTGTGTCTCCTCTGGCAACTGTGATTTATAATCTGCTTGTCCCAGACTGTTGGTATATATGTTGACTCAAATAACAGTGAGCCAATATGAATTACACAAAGCTAGGAAAATGCTGAGGCTAAAAGCAGCTTTGGATTATCTCAGTAATAAAAGTGCTAAGCATGTGAACCTGTTCTCTGTTTGACATGAACAAACATGATAAAGGAAGTACTGTAGTACCCATTTGTCAGTTTGTTGCCTGGTAATGTACTGTGCAAATGTTTTTGTTTAAACATAGCATTTATCTCTTAGTCGAGCTTACAGGTAAGTGGAGTTGCAGCTAGTCATGTGAGTATTTAGAGGTTAAGATAGATGAGAATTCAAAAGTACTTGAGATTTCTGATATGGTGATATCTAACTACTGAGCCATTTAAAATATTTTTTACTTTCCTTTATGTGGCATATTCATTATTAGCTCTTTAGATAAGGAATTCGCTGGAAATGAATAATGCATTGAAGGTTGTTGCTACTAATCCACCATAATAATAATAATAATAATAATAATATTTGCACAATGCACATTTGTTACTATGACTTAATTGACATTATGAGATGGATATCTATG
This sequence comes from Clarias platycephalus, assembly GCA_030068275.1. Taxonomy (NCBI): domain Eukaryota; kingdom Metazoa; phylum Chordata; class Actinopteri; order Siluriformes; family Clariidae; genus Clarias; species Clarias platycephalus. The sequence goes on from JAQQZT010000017.1 coordinate 12,106,298, forward strand.
AATGAAACACAAAGAATCCATGGGAAGATCCATTTTGTCATTTCTGTCATTTGCTTTGGCTTGTGTTGAACACTGTGACTCATGTAAGGCCAAGTATTTGAGTAAGAGTGTAATTGCACCTATTAATCTTTTACCTAGTCTGAGTTAGTCACCCTTTAAGCTAAAAAAAATAAAAGTTGTTATTGGATATTCTACAAAAACAAAGAAAGCAGGGGAAATTAAAGATGTTGTACGCTGGGGACGTGATTTATACATTGTACGTGCTTTACTTTATTTTACCTCACTTTGGTGTAGTATCAAATCGGGGTCTTAATATTATTTTTCCACTTATTCTGTTGAGTGTTGCATTTGCAACAGGTTTAGAAGTTTGTACGAGGCTCCTCAAGGCCCATGCATTACACCTCATTCTGGGGATTCATGATATGTAATTTCATTCATGGCACTTGCAGTTTCGAAACAGGACATCCTTCTGAGTGAGCGTTTCAATAACCACAGCTTTATGCTAAGGCAGTATTGTATTTCTGAGCTTTCACATCATTAGAGGGTAAGCCTGAGTATGAGTGATTTGATTTGTAACGTGATTCTAAAAGTATCACAAATGTATAAATATTCCAATTTGAGATAATTTTTTTTTCTGATTTTGTTAAGATTTGGCAAAAACCATTAAACAAAAAAGTTGAGTAATAGTAATATAATAACACTGGCAATCTTTATTCAGCAGCTTTACAACAGAATTGAACATGATTACTGTAATTAAATGTAGCCAATACCTTATAACATTAGTTCTACAGTTATTAGGTAAACAGTACAACATAAGTGAATAATTTTAAATTTAACTTCAAATTGTTTCAAACAAAAAAACGCTAAACTTTTTTTTTTTTTTCCTTCTATCTTTTCTAATTACCATGTGGCGAATCCTCTTTGTTGCTGCATGTACGCATGGCCACTTTCTTTCAGTCATCACTGGCAGCTTGAGGATATAGATGCTGGTCTTGATAATTTCATGTTTTCTTTTTCCATCACTCTTTAAAAAAATGAAAAGAAAAAAAAGACTTGATCCTTCATAATCAGCAGCAAAATGTGGCTAAGGTACTAAACTTTGACACTCAGAGATGACATCTTGATGATCTTCTTAGACTCTAAGAATGCATGTGAAACTGCATATTCTCATGAACCCCTAATTTTGCTGTGCAAGAAAAAATAACTGGTCCACTGTTGCATAGTCTAAGTAGAAGCAGCATTGTTCCTTCTGACTCTTTAGCTTTTGGGTGGAGTTCTCTGCCCGGGTCCCTGGCATAGACTTTTCCTGGGAGGCTGGGGAATGTGATTTTTCCTATAATTGTAATGTACCTTCTGGTTCAGACAACCTCTGTGACCATTACATTCTGTGCTCCTGGTGATTTGAAAACCAGCAGTTTTCACTAAATTGCATGAAATTGAAATGTCTGCTATTTGTTACGTTGCATCCATAAATAGCGAAGGTAACTGGAATAAAATTAATGTTTCCTTTATGAGATCCACAGTATAATGATTGAAAGATTTTCTTGAAAGCTGTGTAGAGAGACCCATCCCTCAAGTGGTGAGTAAAGGCATAAGGAGCAGAGAGAGATTTAAAGTGTGCCTGTACTATTAAACAGCAAGATGTTACAGTATAATTAGACAGTCACAAATACCTCAAGTAAAACCCCTTAATATCCTAATATAATATTCATTTTCATAATTATTACACGTTCATAATCTGGCTGTTTTGACATGTAAACATATTTATCATTTTAATTCTTTGTAAAGCTTGAAATGTCTTTTTTTCCTCCAAATTTTCCATCTTGCGCACATTTTTGACAAGTAAACCTTATTGACACCATGCCTTTTTAATTTTTAATTTTTTTTTTCAGTCACCACCTCCCATTTCCCAGGGTTTTATCTTTTAGTGATCTGAGTGAACAGAGTACCAAAGCCGGTGAAGTGGTGCTCTAGTAGAGAACTGCTTATTCTGGTTTTCTGAGGTCTATCTGAGAGTCTGGTATTGTAATTTCTAAAACTTTCTGAATAGCTCAAGATTTTATGGTCTGAGCACTATGTTTGTCTGGATCTAAAAGAATGCTTTGAATTATTGTCCTGCTAGAACATCTAAGGATGACTCTCTTGGCAAAAGCAGTGAGAATTTGCTGATGAGTGTCCTGGAACTTGACAGAGGTTCCTAATGCCAAGTCTCCTAACAAGGGCCTTTGGAAGCAAAATGGCTTATTCGCTAGCATTCTGTACATTACTCTGCAAAAAGCTCTTTTTTTTTTCTGCTTGACTATAATTACATTTATTGGTGATTTAGCTCGATTCTAAATCTCTCCATCTGGCAATACATCTCACTTTCAATCAGTTCCAATGACTTTAGCAAACTCCATATGTGTGCGTCTGAGGTTTGATGAGATTAGAGTAGGAGTCTGGAACATTTTTAAGGGCCATATGCTAGCTTTATTAAATACATAGTCATATGTGCATACATTTTTATTTCCATTTTCTATTTTATTTTTGTATTACCTTACCAAAGGGAACTTGTTTGTATCTGTAATATGAATGTTTATACACTCTACAGAAGTGGGAAGAACCATATTTGGGTTAGATGTCTCCAAAGTTTATCCATCACTACTCCCAATGAGGGTGTATTTTATTTTTTTAAATTAGCAGACGGTCTTCTCAAATGTGTTAAAACATTATTAGCACAGCAAGACATACATGTTGCACTGTGTTCATGCAGACTAGAAATTTATTCCAAACCTTATGTTGCAATTCTCGAATCAAATTGCCAATTTGGCAGAATGGTGGAACAGTAAGTATCTGTGCCCTTTCATACCACCAAGAACCCCAATTGAACCCTAAACTTGTTGTTCTGTTGTTCTCTGTGGTTGTGTGGGTTTACTCTGGGTTCACTGGTTTCCACCATCTTTGCAAAACCACGAGGGACGCATGGACTGGTAGGCACAATGCATGGGATCCAGGAGAGGTCTGACTTGAGGTCTGAGTTGGAACAGCATGGATCTTTCCAGGACCTTTTTGATTTGTGATTTGTGATGTGATGGCTACTGGTCTTTTAGTGTTTAGGGAGGAGAGAAATAGCTTCTTCAGAACAGTAACGAGGCAGGATATTATCCATGGGAATTTCAGGTTGAACTGGTCACAGTGTCTGCAACAACATGATGATGTAAACCTTCATTATTCATTAATAACTGCAATAACAATAATATGTTATTGCTGTACTAGGCCTCAAGGATACATTCATCTGCTGTACATTCTCTGATACTGAAGCATTCAAAATTACCCCCCACCCCTTTGTTTAGATTGTCCATCCATCCATTCATTGCTTTCTTTTTGTCTTTTTCTGTCTATTTTTCTGTTTTTCTCTATCTGTCTCTCTGTCTTGCTGTCTGTCTGTCTGCATCAAGATGGCTGCCGAGGAGTGACGAGAGTAGCATTTTTGTTCCAAAAGAGAAAGAAACGTACATATTTTTCACAATAGTTATGTTAATCTCTTTTTAATATTTTAATATTGGCATGACTATATGATATACTTATACAGTGAAACATTTTATCATTTCCTAATCACGTGAAATGAGATTTGGATGGAATAGTGGCTAAACGTGAGGGCACCAATTCATCAGTGAGTACTGCAGCACCTCTGTGACTACAGTGGACTTCCTGGGCCTGACAGGCTTGTAAGACATCTTCTCCTTCCTCACGTCCTTCCTGCTGTCCGTCCTGCTCATCCTTAAAGCCAGCCGATGATGGAACAAGTGCTTTAAATCTTTCATGGAGGTCCTGTAGGCTGATTGTTCACCTACTGTACGTGCATATGTACTGAAGAGCAACACTTGTTGTTGTTGGTCTTTCGGCTGCTCCCAGCAAGGGGTCGCCACAGCGGAATATTCAGTCCGCATAACAACTTGGCA
>JAQQZT010000017.1:12110673-12127826 GCA_030068275.1 Clarias platycephalus
TAACAGTTTATATCATCACTAACGGTTGTAGTGGATTGTGAGCTCATCTCAGGAACACACCCTAGATGAGATATCAGTCAGTCACAGGACACGCATGCTTGGGCCATACTGGATAATCAGTACTGGCAAGTTTTTGGGAGTGAGAACCTGGAGTGAAGCCATTCAGCTGGGGAGAACATGTGGAACGCCACACACACCCACACACAGTAACCAGAGTATTTTCTGATTGTACTTCATAAACCGAAACTTCATAAAACAATATCATTAAAAATGCACACTGATGGAATCTGTAAAATGTTAATTATTTGGTATATCAAAGAGTTAGAAATGTAGCATATTTGTATTACAAATTGTATATTTATTTCCTGAGAAATATGAATGAACTATATGACAACTTCTGACTTGTCTGGCAATATCTGTCTCTCTGTCCTTCTATCATTCCCATCGGTCTTTCTTTCTTTTTCATACACTGATGCTAGATTTAACTTACTTCAAATGGCATGTAACATAACTTTAGATAGGACATTAGATAGGGGATGTGTGATGGTGTTTCAAGAGGTCTGGGTGAGGACAAATCCTCTCGCTATCAGTTTTTTTTTTTTTCTGGGTCTTATGCTCAAATGCTCGGAAAGTGTGGAAAACATGTCATGAATTAATTAAATAAAGGAGAAGGGAAATTGCTTTATCAATATAAGGTGATATAAACAACAAAAAGAGGGAAGTACTGTGAATGCAGTGGTGGTGCAGGGTTTATGCGGGACTGGAGCACTGAGAATCCCAGGCTTGCCATTCAACTTTATCTGAAGGACTGAGTTACAGAAAGAGGAAAGTCCTCACTCCTTACCCATTGCCATACCTAACAAAGTTCTTTACCCCTTTATGAAGGTTCTACTTACTATTCACTGTTCTAGCAAAGGGGCCCCTTAAATGACAGGAAGTGAGAGAGACGGCTGTAGAAGTAGTCTAAAAAAATCAAAAGAGGGTTTTATGCAGAACATGAGGGGGGGGGAAAGTGAAAAGAGCCTTGTCTTGCACAAACCTCTCTCAGTCTGCAGTAATGTTCCCCACCCATTTACAAGGTGTGTCTTTTGATCCAGGGTCTTGTAAATGAAATCAGTGGTCTGAAGTATGTTTATTTTTTTCCCGATTTCATCTGAGTTGAATGTCTGTATTACTCAGAGTGGAGGGACACGAAGCGTTTCTGTTCTGTTCCAAGGCTTGATTTCAAATATATAGGAAAACTCACAATTATAACACTCCTGTTGTCTTATTACCATCAAAGTAAACATGATATAAGAAAAATTAAATGGTGGAAAAATAAAAACAATCAAAAGTAAATACTTTTATGAGCTCTGTCTTATCATTCAATTTAATGTTCGACACTGTGACACTGTATAGCAACAACTGAAAAATACCCCAGTAGTTTTGAAAACAGTACTATACAGTACCGACATTTTGAACTCATTGATCCTATTCTATATGGATCTCTGTCTGGTGTGGCTAATACTGTAGTTCTTTTGTAACAAAGCAGCACCTCTGCGTACGTGCTGTTTTAAGGTTTGGTAGCTGATTTTATTTTACATACATTATTATGTATTCTCTACACGTTTCAAGATTTTCTCTTCTACTACAACAAACCCAACTGGATATTTTTAGATTTTCTCCCATAAAAACCTGCTGAATCTGATAACAAAAGCAGACCACTGGATACTTACATTAAGTGTCTAAAAAGTGCCTGACCTAGACAACTTCTACAAATCTTTCAATTAACAAATATCAACACCTCCACAGGAAGGGTAAGCCACAAAGGAAAGGCCTGACTGTTCACCTAGAGGTACAGTATATTGAAACATATTCATGGAATGTTGAGTGGAAAGGAAAATCGTGGTAAGAAAAAAGGAAATAAGCAAAGGGGGAATAACTTGGTCTTCGGTCAGCAGTGCCACAGGCTCATCGCCTCCATGCCACGCTGCACTGTTGCAGCAATTCGTGCTAAATGAATCCTGACCAAGTTTTTACTGTATAAATGCACAAACTTTTCACAAATTGGAGATTTCTGTATTGTACATTTTTGACTCATCTTACTTTTTTTTTTTTTTTTTTTTAAATACTGGATTTGTTAACTCCATGTTAACTCGAGGACATCAACTGTTATACTGAACTTCCAGCCTCCTAACACACGGACTGATTGCAGATCAATCCCTGTTATCCATTATCACCCAAATGTGGAAGGGTTCCCTGTTGTGTCTGGTTCGCCTCATGGTTTCTTCCATCTCAGGGAGTTTTCCGTCACCCTCGGCTTGCTCATCACTGACAATCTGATCATTTGGATTCTTACACATTCACATTTCATACAAACTTCCATAATTTTCATTGTGTAAAGGTGCTTTGCGACAGTGACAATTGTTGAACGCGTTATACAAGTCTTATACGCCTTATACAAGTCTTGAAATATTTCACTTTGTGTAACGAATCTGTGAATAAATTTTTTTTTCCAATAAAATATGAAAAAATTGCTTTTACATGATATAAATGTTTTTTGTGAAATACACGTATGTATAATGATAACTAGCATATATTCCAATATTATATATAACATTTATAATACAATGTTAATATATATGTGTATGTTTTTATTGCAGTGTTTTTCTGCAAACAGAAACTAAATTTGTGTTTTGTATTATATTATATTTTATTCTTTCTATCAAAGACACATCTTAATTCTTAATCTGACAGCATGACTTAATCTAGTCCTAGAAAATGATGTACTTAATCAATCTCATTCAAATCTTTTCTAGATACGGTATCTTACAAACTCACTAGGCCTTTGCTGTAGCAAATTTTTCACCAGAACCCATTTTTTCCCCACTACCCACGTTTAGTGCCTCTGGCTCAGTGAGAAGGTATCAAAACAATATCAAAACTTGAATGACTGTATCCGTTTCAAAACATATTTTTTTCTATCATGACGAGACTAGCGTACTTAATTAATAATTACCCGCAAAGGCATATCTGGTGATGCAATTACTGCATTTTTCGTTAAACATTGATTTTCTCATGCACATTTAAGATTATTGTATTTGTTGCATGGTGATGGAGCTGACTCATGCAATATTCCAATTATTTAATTATGCGAGAACTGCACTCCTGAAATGGCTAAACTGGCATATTATAACATCAACAATGACTTTTTGTGCCAACTCTACAATACTGTATAAAACAGTAATTGTGCCATCCATGTGTAGACCAAGTCAAGGATTTTGAATCTCTCCACTGTGACATTTATTAAATGTTTCTTGAGTGAAATATATGATTTTATATCTTTTTTTTCTCTGTCTCTTCTTATTTCTCAGGGTCAGGTGGAAGTATGTGCTGTGCTGCAGGATCATCTGTCTGTTCAGGACAATTCTGAGTATTATGTGTTATTAAAAGGCTCTTGTATCCATCATGTCACCATGGCCCAGAGGAAGGAAGAGAGCCGCTTATTGAGCTTCATCATACCTGGTAGGTCTTGTCATCTCATGATAACTAAAAAAATCACCAATAACAAGTTTATTATATGTACAGTGCTCTCTAGAATTACATGGCCTTGCCCCGCCCTACCTCTCGGATCTGCTTAAGCCCGGTGCTCCATCCTGGTCTCTCAGATCATCAGATAAACTTCTGCTGATGGTTCCCAAGACCAAATGCAAGCTCAGGGGTGATCGGGCCTTCTCTGTGACGGCACCCAAATTGTGGAATGACCTACCATTGACCATTCGTGAGGCCACATCACTGAGGGGGTTTAAGTCCAATCTTAAAACTCACATGTTTTCTCTGGCGTTTAAACTAACATGAGATGTTGATTTTACATATTGTTTTGATTAGATATGTGTGGTGATTTTAATTATGTTCCTTCTTAATATTACTTCATACATTTTATTTTATTTTATTAAATTAAAATTTAATTTTATTATTTAATTTTGTTTTTATTATTTAGTTTTTATTTTTATTTTATTAGATTACTATATTATTTTATTATTTATGGCACTTTGGGTCATTCTTGTGGTTAAAATGCTATACAAATAAAGATGAGTTGAGTTGAGAATTATTACCACTTAGAAAGTGATGCATTAAAAACATGAAACAGGTAGTAGAATTTTTGAACAGTGTGGTATTCACTTATTTGTCTTCAGTCAGCGATTTTTAAAAAAAAATATTTATTTTTTAGGGAAGGGTTGTGGTGAATCCAATAGAATCAGGAGGAAGGTGTCATAATTATTGGCACTCTTTTAACTAATAAAAGTGAATAACAACCCATAGCCTTTTTCTTTGACCTTAAATAAGGTTAGAGATGCTTGTAGTGGCATCTTGCTCCACACATCTATGCAGAACATTTTACGTTGTTACCTTAGGGATGTTCCTTTTTCTGTTCTGACTACTGGTTTTCAATCTAACTACAACACTACGATATTTGTTCCTACGCATATTACCAAATCTGAACCACCTTGCAGAGGCAACCAGCTGTTAGGCCGGAGCAGCCTGGTACAGTACTTGTCCAAATTCATTATTCCATGATTCCAGTCTTCTCTTCTTCCCATGAACAACCAGCCAAAGCATCAGTTCACCCATATATAGATAATTTTCTTTGTATGCAGTTTGCTTTTGTTGTAAAACATCCTGATTGTCTAGAATCTGCATTCTTGAATTTGGCTTTTGTAGTTTGTATTGTACTTACTAGAGATGAGGGGATTTTTTTCAGATTATTTGTATAATGAGTTTGTTTGGAACACAATATAAATCGAATTGACACCTAGATATTGTGATTCCGATCCCTAGTACTTGCACTCAGTGAACACATTTACACTCAGGAACGCTATAATAATATCAGGCTTGGTCTATTTTTGCCCCTAATTTTTCATGACATCGATTCCATACAATGTTACATTTCACCTGCACTTTCAGTTCTACTAGAGCTGAAATGTGTTTTATTGGAATCAGTTCCAGTTACTGGAAAGAGCAGGGAAGAACACTGAACTCATGGCTATTACGTTCTGCACATGGTCAGAAACAATACTAAAATAGGCTGTAACATTCAAGTCATGATTGATTGGAATTAAGGGGACCAAAGTGTTCTAAGAAAACATTTGCCAAACCATTACACCACCTTCACCAGTGTGGACTGTTGACACAAGGCGGGTTGGGTCGATGGATTCATGCTTCTGATTTAAAATCTGCGTGCTTCAGCAGGAATCAAGGCTCATCAGACAATGCTATATTATTCCAGCCTGCTTAACGTTCTGTTCTTGGCTGATAGATGTCGAAGCTTGCCTGGTCTTAGGCTGTTGCCTCAAGTTTCTAAGTCAGGGATGTTCAAATCCAGGCCTAGATGGCCAGTGCACAGCACTTTTTTTTCTGTTCAAACTCTTCTGATTCAACTAATCTGTTAATTTTCCTGGTTTAGTGGTTCTGTAAGTATTGGTGGATTTGGACACTGACTGGATTTGAACAGCCCTGGCCCAGGGGTTGAGATACTTTTCAGCTCACCACAATTGTACAGAATAATTATCTCTCTATCCCCTCTCATCAGCAAGGAATTTCCGCTGCATGCTGGAAGTTTTTTTTTCTTTTTTCTTTATTGCACATTTCTGAGTAAACTCTAGAGATTATTGTGTGTGGAAATCCCAAAAGATCAACAGTTATATAAATATTCAATGCAGTCTGTTATCCACCAACAAGCATGCCGTTCTGTAGGTAGATTTGAAAATTACGATACCTGAAGCTTCTGACCCATATTTGCATGATTTTATGTGTTGCACTGCTGCCGTATCATTGGCTGATTAGATAACTCATGAATGCGAAGGTGTAATGAGTACCTCATTTCCCTATTTCCCATGAGATAATAGCACATAATAATATTATTATAATAAATGATAATATAATACAGTATAATTGCAGCTAATTATACTGGAGAAACAATCCTGTCTTGCTTAATAATATGCACTTATTATTAAAATCCCAATTCCTAAACGAACGCGGTATAACAGTTTAAAATAAATAAATGAATAGGTAAGTGAGTCTGTAAGTCCATTTGACCTACTGTTATATGTATGTTAAGTTTTTAACGATTTTTTTTTTTTAAAGGTCACAATGTTGCAGAAAAGGTCTCAATACAATTGTACTGCTATGAAGAGAGCAGCAGCTTCAGTCAGCCAACCTTGGTGTCTGACGAACTCTCATTGGAGTACAAACAGGATGCTGTGCAGGAAGTGGCTGATCTTCTCATATCTGACCTCGATAACCTTACTTCCAGCACGCATGTGGACATCCAGAGGAAATTTTGCCTTAAAGAGAATATCCAGCCAGAGCAGACTAGTTCTGATATGAATGAACAGCATGGGACCTCAAGTCTAGATAAAGAATGTTTGGAATTTAGCCAAAGACTAGATACACTTAGAAAAGAACCAGAGAGCCACAATCCAGAAGAAAATCCTGAATGCTGGGTGCCTGATCCTGGTGAAGGATGTATCATGAAGACGTTCAGTGACGCTGATGTGAAAATCACACAGGCGGTATCAAACATGTACTCTCTTCTGAAGTGGACCAGCCAAAAGTCACAGAAACCACAAGGTGAGAGCGTTACACTGGTACATGTCATTAGACCTCAGTTTTTTTTAAATCTGGATCGAGATCTAAACCGAAAACACTCTTGAAACACTCTTGCTCTTTTATATGAGTGCTTAACCAACTAAAAAAACGCAGACAGACATTTGCTTTGTAGATGGTACAAAGCTAAACTTTTGCATTTGACTTCGACCTACCTCAGGAGGATACAAGCCTATAATGCATGAATATCCTAAATTCTTTGGGGAGGGATGAGATGAAGCAAGCCGAGCAAGTAGAGATTTGCAGTATTAAGTCTGGAAATATCTAACGGGTGTTTAAGAATACAAGTTGTTGCAAGATCAGGCAGGTGATATGGACCTTCTGGTCTGCCACTTTTTGACAGCAAAGTATGATCACTCAAAAGAAAGAGAACAGATGAATGAATTAATAAATGAATCTGGAATTACTGACTGTTGCATAGGTTTCTTGAATTCTCTAATCAAACTCCCTCCCCTTCCCTATGTCGAAAGTAATGTTTTGTCTGGCACTCATGTCTTGGCTTGACATAATTTTTGTTGCATGAAACATTCGCTGATGTGGCAACGACACGCTCTGTTGAGGTGAATTAAATTATTATTATTTATTTTTTTGCTGTTTAGATGTTAAACATAGCTAACATAGCTAAACAAATATATATTTAATCTGAGGAAATGTATGGTTTTTAAACCCCTGTAGCCTGTCATAATTTGAGAAAAGAAGGAACTATTTTTTTGTTTATTAAAAAGCCCAAGATCATTATTCAGAATACGTCTGATTGTGCAGCTATAGGTAGTTATAATTCATTTTAGTTAAACCTTTAACTATGACTAAAGAATGCAAATATGACCTCTTGCATAACCCAGGGATTTTTTAGTGCAAATGACAGATTAAGTGCTTGTCTCTTCAACTTATCTGTGCTGCAGAAGGTCAGCTTTGATGTGCAGTACTTCACAGGCTTTATTCTTTACTTCATCTCACATTACATTTACTTCAATTCGAACGCTTATCTTTCCCAATATTGCTTTAAGCAATCGAATCCCAGAGTCAGCAGTAAACAGTGTTTATGTAAACCCAGTAGTTACCAAGGTACACAGTTTTCTCAGATTACTGAAGCCATATCAACAAATGAATTACAAAACATGTTGATGAGATGTTTGCTGTGGGAAGTTTACTCTTCATCAGTACAGAATAACTGTTTTCTCAAGGCGGTATCCTTGTGCTCTTGCTGCCACATGGATTAATATTAGCAGCATCAGCACTACACCTACACACCTGGTCTGGGTGTGTGTTTGTTATTGATGTACACAAGTCACAAGGCCGGTTTTGGAAATATTCTTTATAGTAATTGTTAACAGCCTGGGAATCTAAATACTCTTAAGGCTTATTGACCACTCAACAAAATAATTCTCTTATAGGCTCTACATATAGAATGTGTGGGTTCTGTACACTACATATAGAATGTGTGGGTTTCCATGTAAAGTGTTTAAGCAGTTCTGTAAAACACTGAGAGTGACACACTGTCTGCACGACTGTTGGTTACTGTTGGCAGTACTTATTGTTTGCATTAAGCATAGATTAAGATTAATACAATTACATTTGTATGAAAGCCTTTCCAGTTTGTACCCAAGGTTTTAAAAAGATTTTTTTTTCTGAAGGTGACTGCTGTTTTACCAAGCCAGATTTTCAAAGGCAGGAAATTTTTCTGTTTCAAAGACGGTCTACAGTAGCATCAACCAATATGGCGCAACCTCAGCATACGAACACCCTGCCTCATGATTTTTCCCTTAAGAAAATTTTGAAAGCAATTTCCCCTCGACATATGCAGCATTTATGGCATAAGAGCGAACAGGCCTAGCCGAACATAAAGCCAGTTAAATTACACGTATGTTTGGGAGCTGTTAGCTGTTCAAAACCTGTCTGCGTCAGGGGAAAGCCAAGCGAAGTGATTTGCATTTTGTGCCTGATTTAGAGAAGATATAGCACCATGGGTCCCATGAATGTTAGCAAGGACGGTAGCAAGTAGAAAACAGCACCAGCTGCGTTTTTAAAGCAGCCTGTGCCAAGAGGAATCATAAAGGTTTATTTACTGTATTTACAACTTATTCCTGTAGTTTTCACTAATACATTGGCTAATTTATTAGCTAGCCCAGGTCGAATGTGCTCCAAAGTGCTGCCCACTGCCATGTTGTTGTTTCAGAAACCTAATTGCCAAGACTAGCCAATGCAACTCTAAAACATATGGTGCTCTAGTTAGCTAGTTAAGTCATTAACACAAACCAAAAGGTTTCTTTGTTATTCTTTAAAAAAAAAAAAAAAAAAAGAAGCTGTTTCTCACAAAGATTTCAATATAGCTCCTCCTGCCTGCACCCTTAATACAATGTCAGCATTTCATTAACCGAAATTATCTTGGCGATAAGATCTCACATTGCATGTAAAAGATATAATTCAAGCCTGGCTATTGCATTTATTTTCTCCTGATATTTTTAACCATGAGGTGGTACAGCAAATACAGCGGTACCTCGGCTTGTTAATTTAATTTGTTCCGAAGGCGAGGTCTTAAGGGGAAATTTTGTATTGCAAAATGCATAATGTAAATGCAGATAATCTGTTCCATCCACCCAAAAATATTACCAATATTACCAATTTTCAACATTTTTGCAAATAAAAACAATCAAAACATTTAGGAAAGATATGTTAATGAAGTAAAATATGACATAAATTGACATTAAACTTTTATGATTTAATGTAGTCACAATGACTTTGTCACAGTGCCATTAATTTTAAACATAGATGCATATGAGGATCAGTAAAGACTAGGGTCTGTTTTCTTTGCTGATTCCTAAACCTACTTCCCCACCAGGAAACTGCATCTTCAAACACACAGAGCCCATACAGTACGTTCTGCTTTTCTCAGGTGCTATTGATTTGTCCTCTCCTGATAAGAGAACAAGAACATGCTTGTTTCAACAAGACAAATGGAATCCCAATATTCTCCTCCTGGCACTCCATATCAGTAAATTTTAGGAAAACATTTCAGTCTCTCTTAGTTGAATAAACATTCCAATTCATTATAATTTTGTAAATTGCCCCCCCCCCCCCCCTTTTTTTTTTTTTTTTTTTACTTTTTACTTTTTGGACTGGTAAGGCTTTAGAACTTAATATAAAAGGTAATTTGAGTCCATAATCCACAATCATAGAACAAAATGGCAAATAAAATATGTTACTTTGTTTAATTGAATGTTTTCACCTTTTGACATTTGTAGAACTTGTGGAAGCAATTAAAACATATAAATTCATAAAGTCATATAAAATTGAAGTACAACATTAAATTCAACGAGGGTTAGTGGAAGAATTACAGACATACTGTATACTATAAACATTCCAGAAGAAATGGTGCAATTTGGGTTTTTCTGTTTTATTTGATTCACTCTGAGTTTTTAAATTAAAATTTTACTTGTCACATACAAAACCATACACAGTATGATATGCAGTAAAATGCAGTAAAAAGCAGTAAAAAGAAAGATTTATTTGCAATTAAATGAATTGCATTAGAGAGTACAATTCAATTTTAATTAGAATTTTCAAATAAAAGTAATAATTTAAATAATACATATTAAATAATTATAATTATAATAATAAAAAATATTGAAAAAATATATATAAAACATTATTATACTGTATGTATATTATTCTTTAATATATATTGTACATATAATAATTTATTATTATTATATGTACAATATTTAAGAAATTATAAACTTTAAGGTATAAAAGCGTTATGTATAGAAGTGTAAAAATACTGTATGTTGTGTGGGTATGACAGCAGCAGAGAGTATTAAAACCATTCTTGATACTCTCTATTATCGATGCTTTTCATTGAAAATTATAACAACAACAAAAGATTAAAAGATTTTATATTATTTCTTCAAGTAGTTCAACTTTTGGATAAGCTATTTTTTTTTTTTTTTTGCACATAAAATAATGCAAATGTTTTGGACCTGAAACTTTACATTTTGGGGATCATCTCCAAATATCTAGCCAGTATACCAGCTAATACGGTGTTATATTTGTGACTCATTCCTGAAGTAATTATATCCTAAGGTAACTATTTTATTTGCATATGCTTGAACTGTATTTTTCTCTTGCGCACACACACAGACACAAGCAAGCAAGCAAGCATGTAGTGAACTCTATGCTGCATTCAGGCAGCATTTCCTCACTGACTCAGTTCAGGGTAAAGTAATCACTGCAGGAATTGTGAAGTTCATATTCAGGAGAATGCAGGGTTTAAAAACATACCTAAAGCTGCAAAGAGAAACATCAATCAGCCATAACCATAAACATGTTCTTTGTTTGAAACCTGCATACAAAGTTGTTCTGATCATTATGTAACATAGAGATTTTGGAGTGTACGTATGTTTTAGACGACGCTCCCATTCACCATCATCAAAACATTAATTAAGGAAATCTTGGGATTTTTTCCCCCCATTTTCTCCCAAATTTAGTAGTGTCCATTTCTTGTCTGTCTTGTAAGGACTATCTCCTATCAATGACCGCTAATAACCAGGGAGGGCCTGGGCTAACACATGCTTCCTCTGACGCGCATGAATTCGTTGACTGCGTCTTTTCAAACTGTTGCTCTTAGGCAGCGGCATAACACACCAGTGGTATCTCACAGAGACCTGTAATTGGCTAGTGTCACTATGATTGATGTGGTGCAGAGTGAGCATGACCAATCTCTATCGGCTCCCAGCTACGGATAGCTGCAGCATCACACAGGAATCGAACTCGCCAGATTCATAGTGGCGAGCACTTTTACCACTGCACCACTTGGAAGCCTTCTTTTGGAAAATTTGTGTTCAATACTATAGTTCAATTACATAGACTTAAATACCAAGGGTGCATGAACATGAGGAATCATTTTAATACTTGAATTGGCCACCACAGAGTTCAGACCCCAGCATATTCATTGAGGGGGAAAAACAATATAAAAAATATTTTAAATAATCAATAACCAATAGTGACTTTTTTTCAGCTAACTCTCATTTTATTTTTCTTTCAGCTCTTCACCACACTGAGACACCTCTGCACATAGCTGTGCGTTTGGGTCTGTATCACCTCACCCTCTTTTACCTTCATCAATCTGGAGGTCAGGAAATGGCAACACTGCCCAATGAGGAAGGGTACACTCCTACTGAACTGGCACGGAGGAGGGGCCATGCAGAAACCATAAGTGCATTAGCTAAGTGAGTCACATTTTTTAAATGTTCATGAAATAAATTGCTAATGGGCGGCACGGCCAGGGTCCAGGTTCAATTCTCGTCCAAGTTCGAGTCCCGCTGTGTGGAGTTTGCATTTTCTGCCCGTGCTTGGTGGGTTTTCTCCAGGTACTCTGGTTTCCCCCCACAGGCCAAAGACAGACTAATTGGAGTTCTCAAATTTGTCGTACTGTGTGAATGCGTTTGTGAGTGTGTGTACAGTGTGTGTGTGTGTGTGTGTGCCCTTCAATGGATTGGCATCCTGTCTAGGGTGTACCCTGCCTCCTAGTATAGTCTTCAGGTGAGTGAGTGAGTGAGGTCTCCCTACAGACATCAGCCCACAGAAGACTTGCGTTTTATCATGCTGTGTTAGAATTTCTTGCCTAAGAAAAATAAGTCAATCAATAAACCATTTTTCTTTAAACCCTCGTTGTTATGCAGTTTATAAAAAAAGAGAGAAAAAGCCCTGTACATTTAGGAGCCAATCATTTCATATTTAGCTAAATTATTAATTAAAATGATTAATATAATTAATTTAATGATTACTAATTTATTACACTTCTTCACCCCAAAGAAGTTTGCTGTTTGGATTTAATTAAACAAATACTTTTGATAATTTGGATTAATAATGATTAATTACTAACTGATGCAGTGATGAGTTGCCTGTAGTCATGGAAAAGACGTTACTGTTCCAGAAATTGTGCAGGAATGTCAATTTCCGAAGGAAAAAGAACAGGGAAATTAAAGCTTGGTAAAGTTGCATGATAAAAAAAAATTGCATTAGGAATCGTATTTCTGTTTAATAATGAAAGTAAGAGCATTTCCATATGCACAATATGATGAGAACTCACAGATTTGGGACTAAGCCTCTGTGTTGCCATGAGAAAACCACTTGTTAGTGAAACTAATCAGTAAAACGATGCATAAATTATTAGGGAGCATGAAAATTGGACATTGGGTTAATGGATAATGGTCATATGTTCTGATGAGTCCAGATTGACCTTATGTCAGGGTAAGAAGGGAAGCACATGAAACAATGCACCCATCATGCATATTGCCTGTGGATCCAGTGTTATGATTTGTGAATGTTTCAGTCGGCCAGATCTAGACTCAGCCCCTGTATGCAGCAATGAAATGAAGTCAGCTGACTACCTGAATGTACTGAATGACCAGGTCATCACATCAATTGAGTTTTTTACTTCCCTGGTGGCACAGGCATATTTCATGATGGCAGTGCCAAGAGTGATCAAGCTCAGCTTATGAAAGCACTGTGTGGGAGCATGAGGAATCATTTTCACACATGAATGGGCCACCACAGAGTCTTGACCTTAACCCCATTGAAATTTGTTGGGATGTGATGGAGAAGGCTTTAGAAATTGGTTCAACTTTTCCATCATCAATACAAGATCAGCTAAAAAATAATGTAACTCTGGGCAGAAATAAATGGTGTGACATTGCATAACTTTGTCAAAACAATGCCATGATGATTGCCCGCTGTAATCTAGGCTAAAAGTCTTTTAATGAAATACTGAAATGTGTGACTCTGTTTCCCCAGGCTGGTGTATAATAAATATAGGACTATATAATATTCCTGATTTGTTTCTTTTTCCTCTCTAAGTGTATCCTAACAACTTTTATTCCCCAGCTATTAATGCATCTTACATCAATTAAATAGTGACAGCAGAGTGTCTGAGACACCCCGAGATAGAGTACAGCCGAATGCCCCTTGGGGGTGATGGCTCTTTGGTGGAAACAGATGAAGTGCTGGTGCTGTGTTGCTTTTGTGAATATAAGCACAATGCAACTTTAATGATATGTACATCTTTAGCATTTATTTTTAATCCACACTGATGAGACACTGTTTCCATGTTTGTGTGTACAATACTTTATTTATAACAAAGATTTAGTGAAGCTAGGTTACTCGCTTATGAGACTCCATCACAATAAATGCAGCTCTTCTGACAAGCTAAGTCAGTGGCATTTTTGTGCAAATCTTATTACAGAATTGATCATCATCTTATTGATTTTCACATAACAAATAAATATTTGACGTGGACACCCATATATGGACCTTCCCCAAATCTTTCCCACAAAGTAACACATTTGTATAGAATGTACAGTATTTGCATGCTGGAGCATTACAATTTCAATTTTGTTGAACTAGATGGTCCAAATCTGTCCCAGGGTTGCTGATTCGCAAAGACATGATTTTGCCAAGGTTGCAGTGGAAGGACTTGCATGCTCTCTATAAAACACCTGAACTCAATAAGGCTCTTGGGGAGCTTAATCTGGATTGGGGTGTTTAAAACGCACCTACAGTACGGGTATGGTGGGCTTGTGTCCAAAAACTTTTAATAAACATATAAATGATGATTAATACTATTTAGATTTTCTTTAAATATTTTTAGGAAATAATTTTATAGATTCTTTACAAATGAACATTACTAATTTTCAGTTAATCTCCTTTTTTATTCATGAAAAGGGAAGGAGAAAGTTTACTAGCTCTCTCAAGCTTTTCTCTGTCTCACATGAGTCTCTTATTGGTGCTCCCCCTTCTCCGCACGCCTTGCCCCTGACCTGTGCTCATGTCCGTGCACTATATTTATTCCCATGTTTTGGCCACACGTATAAGCTACTGTATGTTTTTTGTATAATTTGCATTATATCTATATTATATTCTTCTGTTTTGTTCAGCATTTCAGCATGTAGAGAGGAGAGTCCAGTGTGGATGTCAGAAATCTGGGCTGATGAATCGTACCTTCTCAGGCTGTGCCCGCTAACCAGTTCCGTCGCCCTGACAGTCGAACACAAAATTCACTTTGATCCACAGAGGAGTATCCAGCTCTATAGAGAAAAACAGGGATATCTAGAAAGCCATGTGCAGGTGAGTGTGCACTGTGCTGATGATTCACACACATCGACATGTGTACAGTCCCACAGCTGTACATCTTCGTTAAGATGTCTACTTTGGAACAAGTAGCATTGTTACTGTACATTGATACATAAATTTGTTCAGCACTCTGGTCTCTGGTTGTGTCCATTAGGACTGTACTGTTGGTGTAGTGCTGTCAGAACGCACCAGAATCACTAAAATCACTAAATTATCACTAAAGCAATTAAACCTTTTTTGAGTCACAATATAATCTTCTGCATTAAACAGAAAACATTCCACGTTAAAAGTGACTAATAGCCTTTTGTCAGCACAGAGAATATACTTGTGTTGCTAGTTAATGTTATCTAATGATGTGACAGGAAATCATTCTTATTCTTTTTAGAACAGTTATACACTTCTAAGCAACAAACATTATTGTAGGTGTTGCCGGTCCAGCGGTAACCACGCGTATTCCCATCCCTTATTTTTGATTTGGACTGTTTGGAATATTACTGATCTCGATCATAAATGTACCATCGCTGTTCAAAAAACAAGCCCCTGTTCCTCATTTTGACTTAAATAAGTCAGTCAGTCAGTCAGTCATCTTCTATACCGCTTAATCCTGCATTCAGGGTTGCGGGGGGCCTGGAGCCTATCCCAGGAAGCTTCGGGCACAAGGCGGGGTACACCCTGGACAGGGTGCCAATCCATCGCAAGACTTGAATAAGCAAATCCTTAATAAGCAAATCCTTAAGAATCTTTGATTGGATAATTAATGCAGTGATTAATATGTTTTAGCTGGCAGCAATTCTTTTAACCCTAAACTCACTCACTACTATTAATATGGTGAGTAGCTTCTGATTTCTTAGACAGGCATGTTGGAAGATGTAGCTCGTTGTCTCGTTGTTACTCAGAAAGTTACTCATTCTGTTGTCTCAGAAAGGCTCGTCTCAAGCAAAGAAAACAGTTGAGGAGATTGCTAAAGTTGGGTTAAGAACTGGCCAACACATTATTAAAACCTGGTCGGATAGTGCTGAATAATGTGGTCTGAAAAATGATCTCCACTTAAATTGGTGATGTTCCTTGGTCAAGCCGTTTTGAGTAATTGGTGTTTAGTTGATCATAATTTACATTTCTTGTATTATACAAAATCAGTTGTTTTTGTTATTGCCAATTGTTATTGTAGTTCTTTTTGAGGGTAGCATAAAGCGTAAAACTATCCTCCCACTGGTGGCTTTAGTCATGTTTCATAGCAGTAGTCCCGAATGTTTGACACCGTCAGAACTTTTATTTTATTTCTTCATTTTTGTGCATATTTTGTGCCATTTTTATTCGCAACAGATCCTAATGTCTGTTGTTACAAATTCATATTAAGATGTAATCCTGTGTTGTAGGAGGTTTCGCTCACTGAGGTGGAAGAGAGGATAAGACTGAACCAGACAGATGATACAAGTGGAGGTGAGTCACTGAGGCATGCCAGTCATGATCCATTTAACCCCTTCACTCCCAGTGTATTTGGTCATACTTAATGACTATTCATTAATTAATAACTAGGTCATGTTGTTCAGTAATAAATATTAAGCTTAATGAAAAATAATCCAGTGACAGGTCAGTGTTTGAACTCCAGATTTATTGGCACCCTATATACTGTATATAAAAATATGACATACATCTTTGTAAGTATTAGTTCTTCTAAGGTTTAAGATCAACGTAGTTGCAAATACAGCTAGTTACAATACAGTATATACAATAGGTAATTGAAAGTCTCTTACTGAATTCTGAGTTACTGATCAGAAGGTCTGTGGTTCAAGTCCCAGCTCAACCAAGCTGCCTTTCACTTAATATTGTCTGCAAAGTCATTCACTTTGTATGAAAGCAGCCTTGTAGCAGCAGAATGTAAGTTTATAGTAATATTTTCTTTCAAAGTCCCATATTTTTTTTTTTTACAAATCACCATAACTCTCAGAGATTCCTCAAAGTGTTTGTTAATGGTCTAGTTGAAATGACCATCAGATACTGTAATGCATTTCGTCTATGAAAATGAGCTACTGCTGAGCCACGCCCCACCAGAGAGCAACAGAGTTGAGCAACAATTCTGGGAGGGGTATGCTCTTATAAGGTCACTAAAAAAGCTTGTTTAATCCCCAATTTTTTTTTTTTCAACTGGAGACGTATCATTAGGGCTGGGCGATATGGCAAAAAAGTAATCTCGATAATCTTTCCCCATATTGAACGGTAACGATATATATTTCGATATAAGCTGTTAATGCTGCCAGCTTTAAAAGATTATCCCAACAATGACTGAAGCCACAAAAATTAAAGGGCTCATTAAATTACATTTTAAAGTATAGTTTATTAACAAAAACAGATGACAGATTTGGCCTTAAAAATTAAGATAC
>JAQQZT010000017.1:12128359-12140391 GCA_030068275.1 Clarias platycephalus
TGTCTAGAGCTTATCATCGTTTTTAAAATCAAATAAATCGCGATTCGATATGATATCGTTTATCGGCCCAGCCCTACGTATCATAACGTCTAAAAATGATTGAAAGGTGAATTTAAAGATCTCCTTTAAAATGATCTCTGATCACATAACGGGCAAGAGTGGAGACCTTGACCTTGATACAGAAATGTATCTGGATATAGCACTGAAGTATCTGAGATGTCCCATAGCAAGAATGACTTGGCAGCACACACTGCAAACATGGAAGGCTTTGTAGTGTTTAATCATTTTTACACATCCGCTCACTTTCCTTTTCTTCCTTATGTCATTTATTATTCTACCACATATCATCTTTCAGCCCCTGTTCCTGTTTTTCGTTCCCTGCTGCTTTTTTGCCGTATAACGCTCTTGGTCACTGTTGCTCTCACTGTACTGTACACATGCCGACTCGTCTCTGGTTCTTATACTTCCTGTTTCCACCCCTCCCCCTGTTTTGTCACGTCAAGTTAGCTCAAACAGGGTTGTTGGGGTGAATTTGGCTCAGTCAGGAGGGCATTGTGGTAGGATGTGGGATTTATTATTACACACACACGCACACACACACATAGACAGAGCAAAGTCTTTGTGTGTCTGTTCTTTCTAAATTTTCCAAGCATGTCTAATAATGATGGGAAAGACTTGCGTATATCTTGCTATACATCTTATTCCTCAACTGATCAGATGTTTAACAAGATGCCCTTTTCCAGAGTGACTTATAACGCTACTTGAACATTTTTTTATTATTTATTTTTTTTACTTTTTGCGGAATCACAGTCTTTATCCAAAACATTAGTCTCCACTATATGCTCCATGAACTTAATCATTATCTATACTGCTTAATCCTGGATATAGGGTTGCGGGGGGCCTGGAGCTTATCCAAGAGACTTGGAGGGTACAAAGCTGGGTACACCCTGGACTGGGTGCCAATCCATTGCAGGGCACACACACTCACACTCACACACTATGGGCAATTTGGGAACACCAATTAGCCTAATCTGCATGACTTTGGACTGTGTGAGGAAACCCACTGATAACTGGGAGAACATGTACTTGGGAATTGAACCCGGCCGGGGATCGAACTGACACTATGGAGGTGCAAGACTAACCACTAAGCCACCATGCAGCAAGCTGTAGGGAATAATGTTTAATAAAACAATAGACAGTAGACTGCGTTCAAATATCTTGAACTATTGATGGTGATAGAAATATGTTTGCATAGCTAGCAAAAAGGGGAGTAACTGAGTAAGAATGCATACAAATCAGAAAAGCGGGTGTTGTGAAAGCCTTAGGCAGATTTAGGTTTGGTACTGATGCACTTAAGATACAAACACACACACACACGCTTCGTGACATGGGTAACCATAGTGATAGCTGCTTTACTGCTCTGGCTTCGATCCACAAGGTGTTTGTGTGACTTTAGTGCTTGTCAGAATCAGTATCCTCTGTAACCTTAGTGCTTAGTGCGCGGTTAGATTCATCGGCGTCCAAAAGAGTATGCTTATGGTCTTTTATTGTAAATCTGTCTTTGTGTCCAATGCATGATTGAATTTTTTACCTTATTCAATCATGCCCTATTCTGAAGTATAGTTTATTTTGTAAACCTAAATGGTTTGGCTGTCTTTTCATGGATGATGTTTTATGGATGTCTTACCTCTAGGTCTTACCAGCCCGACAAACATAGAGGATTGTGTTCTGCAGGACAGTGTAAGTGTCTCTCTGTGTGTCTGAGTGGTTGTTTGCTTGTGATTTGATGCATTAAAGCTATTTCGAGTTAAAATTGTGTATTCTGCATTGTCACATTTCATTATTACAATAGCAATAATTGTTTGTATTTTTGTTGTACGTGGGTATTGTTCCATAAAACAAAAATACCACACATGCTGGAACTAGGATCTCACCATAAAATAAATTACGCAAATCCCTTTAAACTGTAAGATCAAATAAACATAGAGGACTAGAGGACTGTTTAGGTAGTTAGAGAGCGACACCGGATTTCTATCTTATCTGCACGTGTGTGTTTATTGTCTGTCATTTTATTCTCATCAGGTTTTTGAAGAACAGCTTGTCCTTTCTCTGGATGAAGGCAAAGACAATCCCACCATAGATAATTCAGGTATGCAATTATTTCTTCATTTACATGCACTGTATCGAAGGGTCACAACCCTGGTTGCTTTAATTTGGTGTACCTGTTCAACTGCTTGTTAATGGAAATATCAGCTAATCATAGGGCAGCAACACAATGTATTCAGGCATGTTGACATGATCAAGACAATCTGCTAAAGTTCAAAACGAGAGTCAGTCTACTGAGATTTTTTACAAACAACCTTTAAAACTTATGGGTTTACAGAGAATGGTCTGAGAAAGAGAAACTGTCCATTGAGAGGCAGTTTTATGGGCTTCAGTGCCTTGCTGATGATAATGAGAGCAGAGGAGAATGGCCAGACTGGTACAAGGGAACAGTAACTCAAATAACATCTTGCTACAAATGAAGTATGCCAAATAGCATCTCTGAATGCACAACATGTTGAATATTGAAGCACATGGGCTACAGCAGCAGAAGACCACACCAGCTGCCACTTCTGCCAGCTAAGGACAGGAAACTGAGCCTAAAAGTCTCATGGGCTAACCAAAATTGGATTTAAAAAATGTAATTGCCACCATATTCAGATGGTATGGTCAGAATAAACAACATTAAAGCATGGATACTGTACATCCTGCCTTGTATCAATGGCCCAAGCTGCTGCTGGTGGTGTAATGGTGTGTGGGAGATTTTCTTTGTTCACTTTGGGCCCCTTAGTATCAACTGATCGTGATTTAAATGCCACAGCCTACCCGACTATTGTTGGTGGCCATGTCCATGACCACAAGGTAACACACCATGTAGCAAAGCTAAAATCATCTCAAACTGTTTTCTTGAACACTGTTCTCAAATGGCCTCCACAGTCACCATCTAGCCATTCTGCCTTCCATCAGTTTTCTATATTGCGTATCTTGTTAGGGTTGCCTGGAGCTTATAACGGGGAACTTGGGGCACAGGGCGGGGTACATGCCCAGACCCCTGGACTGTCCGTCAAGCATGAACAGAACATGCACACAGACCGGAGGCAGGATTCAGCCCTCCACTTGTGAAGGTAGGATGGGATAGCTTCCTTTGAGCCACCGTGATGCCAGTTCTGATTCTACTTCTAAATTCTAAATAGACCTGTTTTAAGGAACAGCCCCTGAGCCTCAACACTCTGGTCACAATCACAGTTTGGTTTGAGGCAGGTACAGTGGTTGTTTGGTGTCCTTCATGCAGATGACACAAGGGGTGTTCAAGACAAACCTGTGGAGAAATTTAATGTGAATAAAGGTGGTAAACCTATTGACATTTACAGAAGACTTCAAGCACAATACGAGACAATATGAGACTCTTAGTTGCAATAAAACATTTGAATCACGCAAACATTTTAAAGTAGGCTGTAAGTCCGTAAATGACCCCGGCTATCAGCCGATCCTCAGCAGTCGAGTGGAACGGCTGATCCTTGAAAATCGACAGATAACTTGTTCCTATACAGTTCGGTTCAAGCCATTTACACCTGTTTGGTCCATTAAAGGAGTTCCTGAGAGGCCAGCATTTCTGAGGTCAGCATTTTCAGACTTTCTACCATGATAGTATCCTAGCATGGGATGATGGTCAACACTGGGATGTTACAGGGGATTATATAGAGAAATAAAGGATTTTAGAAGGTTTTTGTGATAACGGGTTCTGTTATCCTGCACAAAGTCCTCGTCTTTTAATAATAGATATGGTGCGTCGGTGCTGGGATCTTCTGTTATGTTGGTACATGCGGTAAACAATCGGCAGTGAATCAACAGCAGTTCGAAACCTCATGAGTTGGATTATTTTCTTTTGCCGATAAATCAGTCATGTTACATTTTCAATTCAAGCAAAACTTTTGTACTTTTAAAGGCATTTGGGGCTCCACTACTATTAACCAAAAATGGGAAGGTGAGGCTATACTGAGCACTTACTGAAATTGAAGCTCGACAGTTGTAGATTGGGAGGAAAATGTGTTGTCCAGCTGTTCAGTTTATAAGGTCTGTGCTCATTCGATTCCTGTTTCAAGTGGTGACCATTATTGTTTTCTATGGATGTACCTCACCTGCCTTACTGTATGTTGCATGTTGTGCTGCATTCCTGTTGGCTCAAAGCAGTCTGGTCATTCAGTGTAAACTTTAGAATATTGTGTGTGTGAATGTTGCAGGAGATTGCAAGTTTCTGAAAAACTTTTACCTGAAATTTGATGTGAATATTAACTGAAGCTCTTGACCTATAGTTGCATGAAGGTAGTTTCAAAGTGTTTCAAAGTGTAGAAGATTTAATTTGACACAACCTTTCCAGAAGTAAGGATACACACTGTCTGTAATAAAAATGACAGAAATTCTGTATTTTGAAGTGACTTTGCTACTCCAGATGTGACTGCAGACTCAGAGAGCAATGGTTATAAGTTCGTATGATTTTCATAAAAGCAGACATTTAAGATAATTAGCTCTAATCCATGCTAATGAATAATTAGACATTAGACAGGGCCTTCCGGTTTCCTTTTACTTTTTTTAGGTGAAGCTAAACTGCTCTACAACACAAACAAAAGAAGTTAAAGGTAGAACTTACAATTTTTAAGAACATTCTATAGAGATTCATGAGACCCCTTAAAATAGAGGTGGATTTAAGGTTATTTATTCATTTCAGGAAAAGCGGCAGTCAGAACTACCTTAAAAAAAAAAAATCAGCCGTTGGAAAAACAAACACTGCGCACGAGTCTGGTAACGCTTACTTTCGTTTTTGAGCCGACTTTATTCAGGTGAACTTCGACCTGATAATTTGTGAGCCTCTGACACGTGAGCTAAAAAAAATAGAAGAGGACTGTGGTCTCTGGTCTTAGTAAAAATAAATAGGAGCTTCATATTATGATTAATTAGGGATCACATTAGACCTTCACCTCTCTGTTTTCTTACTATGGCACATCTGTGGACTTGAAAACCCCTCGTCTTTTAATAATCTACAGTATATGGTGCGTCAGTCCTGGGATCTTCTGTTATGTTGGTACATGCGGTAAACAATCAAAGTTTACATGCGGTAAACAAAGTTGTTACTCAAACTGCTTTAATTATGAATCAACAGCAGTTCAAAACCCCATGAGTTGGATTATTTTCTTTTTCCGCTATATCAGTCATGTTACATTTTCAATTCAAGCAAACTTACTACTTTTGTACTTTTAAAGGCCTTTGGGGCTCCACTACTATTAACCAAAAATGGGAAGGTGAGGTTGGCACATCTGTGGAATAAAAAAAAAAAGGATGTCTCATCCATTGTTATAGTCTAGGGTTTCTTTGGCAAAACATTTTTTTTCTGCATGTCTTCTAGATGTTGGCACCTTTCTTAGTCTCACTGTGTCACACACACACGCACGCATGCACCCACACACACACACACACACACATACACACACACACATACACAAATGCGCACACACACAGACACCAATACGCCTGCAAGCAGACACAGAATCACACCAGGAGCAGGACAGGAGGAGGAGGGTTCAGAGTACGTAGGAGGAGTTTGTCACCGTGGCAGTATAAATTAATTGAAGTTGTCAGGGTCACGGCTGTAAGAATGAAGGAGGAAAAACACTTGCATCTTACTGAGGAAAGAGGTTGTAAATTTGTAAAGTTGCACACACAAACACACACATTCATCACTTATTACTGTTGCTGTCTTGGTTTCTCCAAAGTATCTCTGTCCTGTACCTCTTATGTTATTTATTTATTTATTTAGTTTTAATAAGACAGCATTTGGTATCACATAAAAAGGTAATTTAAGAGCACCGAGAAAAAGGGGGAGATAGTTTGAGAGAGAGAGAGAGAGAGAGAGAGAGAGAGAGAGAGAATAAAACAGTCATGACTTCAGTGCTCAGCCAAAACTCCACTGGAGTCCCTACGTTGCTCAGCAGAGCTCACGCCATGAAGACATCTTAAAAAGAAAGAGAGAATAAAAAACGCTTGTTAAAACCCGAGACAGGGAACTGAAGAACATTGGTTGGAGAAACCTTACTCTGGAGTTCAGTACAAATTTCCAGCTAGATGCACTTTGCAGCTATCTCATGATAGAGAAAAGAGAGAGGATACAAATGTTCACGATCTGAAGAAAATAAGAAGCGACTGAAAGTGAAGTCAGACGTCTGGAGAAACTTTGGCAGGAGAACTTTTGCACAGGACTTCTACAGCTACTCTACACGTGTCTCACTTCCTACCACAGAGTTCCTCTATTCCTCAGGAGCCTTTTTTTGTCTACTTTTTGACATGGATCTTTACTATTGATCTGGAATGTGATTGAGACGCATGAAGATATTTTAACTGCAGCGGATTCTCGTACACGCAGTCCACACACAATTATAGGTTAACTGCTACAGAACACTCATGCATATGCATGGCGGAGTGTGTGGCTTTTCAGCAGAGACAGGAAGTCCGCCACATGCAGAGAAGACTATCCAGACACACACACACACACTAGATGCACACATGGCTGTAATCTACTTTCAGCATGTTGGATCTGCCTGAGCTATCAGTGTGTTGATTTTGGACCATTAGGAGGCGAGGGCAGAGTTTGCATCGTGCATGCACATGAATGTTGAAAATTAAGTTTTTGCTTTTTTTTAATGTTTACAGATTACTGATATTTATCAGACGGTGTCTGCTTACTAAATGATTTATAGTAAGACGTACTGTATGCAGCTGTAATTTACACTGCCACCACAGAGACTTTTGAAGACTTTCTGGTAGATATATTTTGTGGAAGTGCAGTTGATGCTACAGTAGCTTTTTTGTTTAATAGGTATTTTTGGATGCTGTTGAACGCTTTACGCTCTTGTTTATTCCCATGAAGACTGCAGGGAGTTTTGAGAATATATTTAACAGAACAGTGTAGTCATGTTGTATTCTTTGTGCGTGATGTGTGTTGGAATTTTAGTCTTTTGCCCCCTGCGTGTCTGTGGACCCTCCTGGAGCTTCATTAGCATGTTCGGTTAATGATTCCTAAACCTTGGCTGACCTTGTGGATACTTCAGGACACCTTGTGTTAAATCCCTCCATGTTTTGCGCCTCTCTGCCAAGCCAAGGGGATTGGAAATCTGACTTTCCCCTGCACCGAAAACGTGGGAGTATAAAGTGTGGAAAGAGCCCAACTTCTTACACACACTTCCATTCAGTCATCTGCGCCGTTACCCGCTTTCACCTCCAGCCTACGGGATTGTGCCTGAGGATTTAATTTTATTGATTTTTTTTTGCTTAGAACTTTGGGTATTTTTTGGATTTTATTTTATTTATTAAGCAAAGAAAAGACAAAGAAAAGAAGCATGGACTCGGATTCAGATTCTCCTTTTAACTACTCCTGGCCTTCGTTTCCTAAAATGCGGATTTTGAAGCGGAGGACCAAAGCAGGTAACAAGGGAGGGTTATGAGAAAAGAAAGCGAGAGTGTAATGATCATAAAAGCGGGTCAGCGAGCTCTCGGGTTGCTTTTGTATTCAGTCAAAACCTAATGTTGACACTCCCACTTTCCAGGATGGCAGTTGGTAGTGCATGTTCAGATATTAGGCAAGAAATGACATTAAATATGCCAATCAGTAACCCAAGGTCAAGAGCTGTGAGGCAGCAATACTTCTGCTAGTACCTGCTGTGCCACTCTGCCAGTCTTATACTTAACATACCAGACGTTATTGACATGCATGTTAATGCAATTATTTGCTCCAGGAGAAGAAGGCAGTGTACCTGAAAAGCGCTTCACATATCTTTAGCCGTATTCGATGAAAAGGGGTTTGCTTTTTATTTTTTTATGAACCATCACTATACCCCATAAAATGCCTGTCTTGTCAACATCTCTGACTGTTTCTGCTACATCACACAGTGTATAATTGATCTTACCCAGAACTGTTGTTTTTTCTGACACATTCACCCTCTGGTGACTATGGGTGTTCTACAGTTGTTTTTTCCCTCTCCAAACAAACTTTCATACCTTTAAGATATTATTTGTTATTAATGTTATAACACTTTTAAGTGAAAGTCCTCTGATGAGGAGATCAAGGGAGTTTCCTTGAAAACCTGTTTATTAGGTTGTTTACTACTTATTTACAACAAGCTGCAGATTGACCCTGACCAGACAATGCATGAATTGGACGTTCCTCTTAATCAGCAATGTCTTTGTGTTTGAGTTCTTGCTTTAGAACACATGTTCACTATAAATAACAAATGAATATTCAGTAAGATCACTCATATATGAGCATGCTGTCCATGAAGGGAAATTCTCATTATACCTTGACCTGTGTTTCATGTTGTTGCCAAGGTGTTTGATTTATTGACAAATGTGACCCAGTTGGCCTGGAAGCTCACTACGAGGTGGTTGTTTTTGAGAGTGTTTGTGCAGAGGAGGATCCATTTCATTGACGTCAAGATTAGACCGTTCCATTGTTGAAAACCTTTTCAGATTGTTGAATATCTTTTCAGAGCAGAGCTAGTAAATCTTTTTCTCTGCATTTAATCCATTTCGCCAGATGCCATGTTGTTGCTGGCAAGCATTTGAGTGGCCAGTACTGTGTGTGTGTATGTGTGTGTGCGCGTGTGTATTTTTCCATAGTTGAGCAAAGGCAGAGAGCAGGATGTGATGCCTGATCTACAGCATGAGCATAAAACTTTTTCGTTATAAAATAATAATAATTGTATTTGGTCGTGTGTATATGTATATATGTATGTATATGTTTGTTTATATATATATATATATGTTTGTTTATATATACATAAACAAATATATACACACACACATCATGTTCAAAAGTCTGTGTAAAAACTCGGTATCGAGCAAATATAACTTCACATGAATAAGAACCTAACCTTTTTCACTGTGCCATTATCTATAAAAAAAAAAGAAAAACATGTGGACAATATTATGTACCTCCTAACTGCTTACGCAGGAGTAAGTTACAGCCAGGTGCTGTTAATAATCAGCCCTTTATTAATTGATGGTCAGCAGGCATGCAGGCCTCTATAAAAGCATTTTGCTGGTCTGGAGCGTTCAGGTATATTTAACACATTGCCAAGAGGGAAAGAAATCGGCAATGGTCTTATAGAAGCAAATGTTGCTTCATAACAATCTGGAAAGGGTTATAAAACAATTTAAAACAAAGAGGAAGGCATTCAAAGCCTTTGCCAGTTTAATAACAAGTTCACCCTTACACACAATACCATACAACACTTAGAGAAATAAAAAAAACAAAAACATGAAAATAAAAGTAATTAGTTACATCTCAGACCCTACAGGTATCACTGAACAGATTGTTGTTAAGTCCATGGCAGCACAATTAGAAGAAGACTGAACAAGTACAGTTTGTTTGGAATGGTTGACAAGAGAAATCCTTTTCTGTTTAAAAAGACGGAAACGTGACTGACTGCATCTGAACAAAGCACAAGGCTTCTGGAGCAATGTCCCATGTACAGTTGCGACCAAAGTGGAACTGTTTGGTATAAACGATCCTACAAAAGATATTGAGGATCATGGGAGGTTCTTAGTATTGAATAATTTTTTTTTTTCTTTTGGGCTTTATTTTTGTTAAATAATGGCACAATGAAAATATTATGATGTTTGTCTCGGGTTGTATTTGCCTGATACTAAGGTCCCCTATGATCAGATGATCATGTTTTTACACAAAATTATATAGTATAGTTATAAGAAGGGGTACTAATCGTTGAACATGACTGTAAAATATCAGTCATTAGCAGATCCTTTAAGTCCTTTAAGTTACAAGGTGCTTCTTTCAAATTATGAGGCTAATTATACCCTGCCACTCGTTCACTGGTTTGTCATCCTTGGACCATGCTTGGTTGGTCTCGAGTACTGAAGACCAGGAGCGTTTAGCAAGAACTGCAGTTTTGCGGTTAGTCTGACTAGTCGTCGAGCCCTTACAATTTGGCCCTTGTCAAAGTCACTCAAATGTATACACTCTTCATACATGCATACATACACACGCACACATACATGGGGGTAAGTCAGAAATTATCCACACTCCTTGTGTTTCGATATACTTTGTTCATCTGTCAACCTGTCAATGTTTTGATTGGCTAAGCTGTGAGACATGAATGCACCACTGTCTTTAGTTCTTCATCAGAAGTGAATCTTCATCCTAATGGGGCTGCTTTCAGGGGACCAAGCAGGTGAAGGTCCGATAGAGCAAGATCAGGACTATAGGGAGGATGCTTTAACAACTCAAAACAAAGTCTGTATTGACACTGTGGGTAGAAGTGTGTGGACGTACATTGTGTCATGCAAGATGACAACGTCCTTGGATAGCAGTCCTCTGTGTTTAACCTGAAGTTTAGGCTTCAGCTCTTCAGTGTAACGAGCCACTGTTGATTGTTGCACCTTTTTCCTAATAATGTTCCATTACTGGCCCTTGAGAATCACAGAAAACTGTAAGTGTACATTCATGTTTCTATTTAGCATAGTTTTGCTTATACACAATCAAGAAAGGACTGTCAGCTTTTGTAGAACTAGGTTGTGTTGGCTGTCCTGGCTGCATGAATAAGGAAATTCCCCTTAGATGAACAGGATTTCCTTTACATTAGCCAGCCAGCCAGACAACAGGCCAGACATCAACCTCTCTCTCTCTCTCTCTCTCTCTCTCTCTCTCTCTCTCACACTCTCTCTCTCTCACTCTCTCGTGTGTGTGCATGTGGCAGGGGGAGAACTAGACACAGACTGTGAGAGACTTTTACTACTTGGCTGTTTAAAAGCAGGATACACATGTGTACTGATTATTTAGCTGACTCAGACTCCAGCCTACATCAGTGTTGTCTTTCCTTTCCTGTAATAATTTGTGCACATAAATCCATTCCTTTTCTTATGGGTTTCTACAATTTATGGTAGTCAAACAATCTAAAGCACTAATAGTTTCATACAGTATGTTAAATGTTTGGTGGAAAATGTATTTTTAAACAAGCCAGTGTGGAGTAATAAAATTTTTTTATGGAAATGTACAATAAACCGACAGGACTAATGTGGTCTTAATGTGGTCTTGTGACCCAAATTTCCTCATATGAGAATACGAAATCTTCTACAAACTACTTTGTCTATACTGTATATCGCTGTGTGATCGTTCGTATATGAGGACCGATTCTTTTGCCAAACTTTAAGTTGCTAGTAAAAAAATAAAAAATTAAAAAAAAAGTGAACAAAATGCAACATACAGAACAGTAGCGTCCAGCTGTCAGGAGGTTAACTGAACTATTCAGACAAGGGGAAAAAAGCATAATGTGTTTTGTTAAGGAGTCTGGACACAAGGCAGCCTTAGTGTTGTTTAGCATTGATGTGACTAAAATTGGTCCTAAAAGGATTCTTACATGTTGTTACAAGATATCAAGATAAGATTTAATTTGCCTGAGATATGGTAGGTGTGATTTTATTACATTTTCTTAGTCATCAGGCCCTTCAGTGAGCCTTTGAGCATGAGGATGGGGAAAATACTCTCTCAGTATAACAGGGCCACATTTTTTCCTTTAATTGGTCCCTGTTTTATACTGTACTTTCTAAAGGAGTTTTCAAGAACAATCATTATCACAAAGTCTCTTGTCAGTTTCATTATATGTCACTGGGGCAAATGGAACGTTGTTTTAATTATTTAATTTTTTCTTTCACAGAGAAGTCGTGCTCTCCTTCAGGCTCCAGCTCTCCATTCCAGGGTCAGTCTACAGACATCACTGCTGCCAGACTCACAGCCATGATCAACCGCACTGCAAAGGTACGTGTGTGTGTGTGTACTGTGTGTGTGTGTGTACTGTGTGTGTGTACTGTGTGTGTGTACTGTGTGTGTGTACTGTGTGTGTGTACTGTGTGTGTGTGCGCGCGTGTGCTGTGTGCGCGCGTGTGCTGTGTGCGCGCGTGTGCTGTGTGCGCGCGTGTGCTGTGTGCGC
>JAQQZT010000017.1:12213076-12241515 GCA_030068275.1 Clarias platycephalus
CACACACACACACACACACACACACACACACACACACACACACACACACACACACACACGCACACGCACACACACAGAGCTATAAAGAAAAGATGAAAAGAAACATTTAAAAACTAAAATGTAACCAATCTGTCATCAGTACAGATCAAATTTAGAATCAGAACAAAATCCAAATCTAGTTTATCAAATTCATCAAATTGTTGACATTTAAAACAAAACAAAACAAAAAATGTTTTGCAGTCATTTATAAATAACTAACAAGTACATATCGTGGCGAGGAAAAGGATTTTAGAAATAGTTAAAAGGTTATAATAAGCTGATCAACTTTTATTATTTCATGTTGAAGTCTGTATGGCAGAACAAAGAAATATAATTTTGTAAGGTTGAGTATCACATGCATTGTTTACGCAAAGTTCTTCTTCATAGTGTACTTGCCTTTTTTGGGGGAATAAGCCATGCTGTGTTGCATCTTTGTCTGAGTGTTTTTTAGGTGCATTACGGTTGTTTCTGTGTATTCTGTGTACTCTGCCTATACACAGTAAACGATCCTGTTGATTGGCTCTGTTGAGTAGCACGTACAGCAACGCCCCCCATGATGGAAAAAAAGCTATATTTGTCAAAAAAAACCAAAAAAAAAAACACTAGATGCTTGATGCTGTGATATAATCTGGCACATAACTGCTTATAACTTCAATTATACTCAACAATGTAATTTCATTTATGGAGCAGGTTTAACTTCAGGCAAATAACAACATACTGTACTGCCAAAGTTTCATTAAGTTCTGTTGACCCAGTTTTGTGTGATGCTGTGACGAAATCTGACTGCACAGACATACAGACATACAGACTGGTTTCGGGTCCTCCAATGTATGAAACGTAAAGATATTGCTTAAAGACAGTTCTCTGTACAAACAAAACCTTTTAATTTATTTATTAATTTTTTAGATATATAAAGCAAGGAATATTCAAACCTTTTGTTCTGTTGATTTTCTCAAGGAAAACTACAAAACGTACAAAGGGAACAGCCTGAAACCCAACGCACAATGAATATTTATTTAATGTGTTAAACAGAACATGTCATGACGGCTCAGTGTATATATAGGTAGTGTACTGTAGAGGTAAATATATTGAGGTAATCTCTGAGCGACAGAAAACATAGCCTAATATATTTCTTGATGGGAGATTTAGTGCTCCATGAGCTAAATATAATGTTGCCACGTCACAGTTTGAGGATACAAATCTGAACTTGTGTTACTCTCTGTATTCTGGTAAACGGACTGCCTACACTAAATTGCCTCTAGGTGTGTGTGTGTGTGTGTGTGTGTGTGTGTGTGTGTGTGTGTGTGTGTGTGTGTGTGCATGGTGCCCAGGCTTATGGTTGCTGAAAATGAACAAATAATGATGCGTTAAGCAGACTGCAGGAAAGAAAAATAACACACACTGTATACAAACTGGGGAACTTTCCCCCCTGGATCTAGTTGGGTTACATTTTAATAAGAATGCAGAAGTGAATTCACAGAGGGCCGAGGATGAGATGATGAATAAGTCATTCAGCTCTCAGAAGTTGATGAGCAAGTGAATACGTTTCTCTGGACACTAAAGCTGACTTCTCATTTGTAGGTTTATTATCCTGAGTCAATACATCCTCCGAGTTTTATTGGCTTTCAGTGCAGGTGCATATCAGGTTTCAGCAGCGTAGCACCATTTCTGTCAACACGCTATATCACTCCCATGCGAGCATCTGTCATTACCATTTTTATTACACGAGGTACACTAAGTGCATATTAACAGCTAAGTATACACTCGCCAGGCACTTTATTAGGAACACTATACCTACAGTCTACTGGGTAGGGGCCTCTTTTTGCTTGCTCTCAAAACTGCCTCGGTTCTTGTTGGCATAAATTCCCCAAATTGTTAGAGAAATTCCTTTAAGATCACGGGCCATGTTGTTGCAAATCTTTTGTTTAATTAACCACATCACAATCATGTTGTATTGAATTCAGATACAATGACTGGGAAGGACATTGAAGAACATGAACTCATTTTCAAGCTCATAAACCCAGTTCCAGATGAGTTTTAGTTTGTGACATGATGCATTACCATGCTGGAGGTTAGGGGTGATTTTAGGGTTATAAAAGTTGACACAATGCAGGTTGGGTCCATGAATTCATGCTTTCCGTGCTGTGGTCTTTTGCTCTTGTAGTCCATCTGCCTCGAGGGTCTGAGTGCTATGCATTGTGAGATGTTTTTGTTCTCACCACACTTGTAAAGAGCGGTCCTCTCAGTGACTATAGTTTTGCAAATGTACT
The DNA here is from genome assembly GCA_030068275.1 of Clarias platycephalus. Taxonomy (NCBI): domain Eukaryota; kingdom Metazoa; phylum Chordata; class Actinopteri; order Siluriformes; family Clariidae; genus Clarias; species Clarias platycephalus. Next base: position 12,215,386 of record JAQQZT010000017.1, read on the forward strand.
ACCACACAACTATGAGTGAGTGTATGATGTTGGAGTAACAAGAAACACCAGTTCTAGTTTTAATTCAGCTGCAAGATTACAGAACATGTAAATGACAGTTTGAGTGTGCTCGGTGTTACCACCCTCATCATGTAATGTGAATCAAATTTAGTATGGTGTATGTAGGTGTCCAGCCTACTGACATTTAATTTATATTGTATAAATTTGATGCAGCATTCACAGACTGAATTATAAATAGTAATTAACATTCTAGGAAATCGCAATTATTGGTTATCCGGTTATCTGCGACCTTTCTACAGGTATGTGCTTAAATCCATTCATTAAATCATAATCAACAAAAACATGTGTTTCCAAAACATAACACAACAAATCATAAGGTAGGCTAATTACTGCAAGGCTTACATGAAGGAGCACCATATATATTCTGTACAAATTAAAATGTTTTATAACATTCTCATCTTTTTTAATTATTGTTGTTTGATTTTATGCTTAAAAAGGCATACATTTTTATTTAACCCTTTCAACAAGTCATATTCAAACTTTACAGAGATGTTACCAATGATTTTACCTACAGTATCTAAAAAATAATAGATTTTTGTTACAGTACGTATGCAAATCTCTACACGTTTAATTAGATAAAGCTTTGTGCACAAAAATAATGTAATTACAAAAGAGAAAAATGTTCGGATACAAAAAATATATGGGAAAAGATGGTGTATAAACGTAACCACTAAAAAAACATCATTTTTGCTTTTAACAATTCATTTATACTTGCACTCACCAAGCATTTATTGGAACACCTGTACCACGTTTAATGTTCAATCAACTGAACATGTGGCGAAATTTTATGTCATACTCAACACAACCTGTCTGGCACCAACCCCACATGACACTGTCAAAGTCACAGAGATCACTAAAATTCTATTAAGAGTTTAAAATAATAACTGCATGGTTTTATGCATTGTACAGCTGTCATATGATTGACTGATTGGATAATTGCATAAAGGTGCACAGCAGTTTCCATTATACAGGCTGTCAGCTTTCAGTCCTGCAGTATATTGCTGCTGTATTCTGGATGGTCCACCAACTAAATAATATGTGTTCATTGGTAATCTCAAGCTGTTCTTTCGCCTATTGATGAAAGGAGTGAATGAGGTTTAGGAATTGTGCTGCAGTGATATTTCTTCCTACAATGTGACCTACAGTATATGGGTGATTTATCTAAGCTGGGCAAAGAGTGTAGACACAGGGTAAGTGAATCTAACATCAACGCAGTGTTAATGCAGTAAAATGATAGAGCTCCTTAATTATTAGCATCCATGGGCAATAAAATGTTTCGAGTAATTTGTGGTTTTAGTGATTACCAGCTCAGAAGTAATGCTTTGTACCCGACAGCTTGTCTTTCAAAGTCTGTATGATTATATAGTATGCACCTTCAGGGCTGTGTCAGCAGGAATACACTAGCCAGCTGTTACTTGGATGTCAACTTATCTTCTTCTTCTTCTTCTTGTCATTGTCCCCTCGTGTGAGGTCCTCTTTTGGAGGAAAGATCTGTGAACGTCACTTTGCACATCACTTGCATCTTCTATGCACAGGTTGGTCATTTCCATGTGCCATTGATGGTGTCGTGGCATACAGTACCTGTTTTGATCATCATCATGGGCACTGGTTTTTGATTTTCAAATGATAGGTAGTGATGATCAGCAAGTGTCAAGCGCTGTTCATAGGACGTGCCTTTACTACCTGAGACAGGCTTCTTGCATCTTTTTTGCTAATATCACTGATGAGAGAGAAGCAATGTCTACTACAGCTATTCTTATTGGCCAGCCAGCATTCTGATCCATATATCATCACTGAACAAACAGTTGCTTTGTAGATCATACTTGTGTAATCTCTTCATCACATCCAAGTCATGTTGACCCTGGCTTGGGCTTTGCCAGAAATGTCACCATCCCACATTTTTCTAAATCAAGCCCTCTTAGCATAACTCTGTCCTGCTTTTCATATTAGCCTTTAACCAAATCCTGTTATATGAGTCCTATGTCCTGTTGGGTATGTTAGCCCAGAGAAGCTGGTATTCTAGAAAAGTTTCCTGTTAACCCAGTGATGCATCCTGTTAACTCAGAAATGTCTTCTGTCAGCCCAGTTTTACCTGAGCTCTGTTCAGATCTGCCTGTCACACCATTAGAACCCAGAATTAAGCCATGTAAACACACAACCATGCCCTTTATGCTCCATACTATGCTTTGTCTGACTTTTGCTCTGTTCTGCCCACAATACTGTATGTCCTGTACCACCTGAGTCTTGCACTAATTCACCTGAGCCTCACCCTACACCATCCCAAACAGACACTTCCCTGTGTCAGCTTAGACCAGCAGCGCTGAAAATGTACTGCGACTTCCATCGACTTCCATGGCTTTAGAGGCATTATACTCACTTAACTACTAGGTCCGTACAGTACAAAGTACCCCAGTTTTGAGGGCATCATGCTTGCACCTGCAGGTTTACAGGACATGCCTGCAGTAGAACCCTGTGCTGCTGATAGTGTAGCTGGTACTACTATCAAGCTTCCAGAGCATCCCGCAAGCACCGCTAGCAGCATATGGCTGCAGCCACTGTAGCCAATTATGTGTTTTGAATAATACGTTCTGTTCCATTATTTTTATTTAAAAAATGTGTTACATGCTTATTTGTTGCAGTTTTTTGCTTTCATTCAAGTTGATTTCTGGGTTTGCTTATTTATTGAATGTCTGCCTTTCATGACAATGTAAGAAAATTTTACTTTTTTGTCATTTATTTTAGCTTAAAAAGTTAATAATAATAATAATAATAATAATAATAATAATAATAATAATAATAATAAAAGTTGATACTTTTTTTTTTAATAATAAAAGTTGATACTTTTTTTTTTAATAATAAAAGAATAATTTTTTTAACAACGCTCATAAAGGCATTCACACACTACGGGCAATTTGGGAATGCTAATTAACCTCTGCATGTCTTTGGACTATGGGAGGAAACCAGAGAACCCAGAGGAAACCCACCAAACATGGCAAGAACATGTAAACTCCATGCACCAGGGACCTGGAGATGCAAGGCGACAGTGCTAACCACCAAGCCGCCATGCCACCGTGCAGTAATGTATATGTGATAAATAAAAACTTAACCTTTGTAAGGTAAATTTGCCAAAGAGGTGTTAAAATAATATATACAGATCATTAGGCATAAATAAATATTGAATAACTTTATTTAACTTGCTTGTCAAACTAAACAATTATTTAAACTTGTTTCATGAATCTAACTAAGCCAGTTCTAACTGTTTTAGCTTTTCGCAAGAATGACAGCAATGGATTTTTAGCTTTCCTAGGAACAAACAGTTGCATGCACTATTTGATGAATGTCAAATGGCTGAAACCAAACAAAACCAAATGAAACAAACCAACCCAACTTAAGAACATTTGTCTGCGAAGATTAAATTACCTTATATAATAATAAAGTATCCAATTCAGTATCCAATATAATTCCAATATTTATTTTTAAATTACAATTATATATTTTCATTATGTAATTATTAATTATGTGCTTTACTGTCTACTATTGTCTATTTTCTCTCATGCCTTATGTTATCTACAGTACAGCCTTGGCAAAACATTTACGATAAGGCACATGACTTAAACGTGTTAGGTCACTATTCACATCTTTTGTGAACATCATGAGTAGTTATCGGTGCCATTCATCCCATGTAACTATTATTTAATGTCTGTTTTTAACATTTGATTTCGACACTGATTTTTAAACTGTATTTAAGCCAGGGAATATACAGTACACATGACAAATTGTTGCATTGACTTAAAATAAATAAAAAAAACATACATTTTTAATTAATGTGACAGATTTTGAGAGATTTTCATGTGAAGGTTAATTTTTTAAATGTATGTTTTTCGTTAAAAGTCCATAATGCTATGTTTGGGTAAGTTCCAACTTGCCTGAATTATTATTGTTATTGCACTAAAAACTGAATTATTATTGATTATTGCACTAAAAATAATATCCTGTATGACCTGCAGGGTTACCTAATCTCCACTATCTTTACTCCTCCTTTACTATCTTTAACCCTGTTTTTTTGGTCACGTCTCAAGGCTCATGAAGGCCCGTCTAGTAATACTGTATTCCCATGAGGAACTCAAAGCAGTTGTTTTAAGAAGTCAAACATTCCATCATATCAGCAAGCACACACACAGTACACACCATCATAACACAATCTCTGTAATTAGTTAAATTATAGCAGTTGTTGTTTCTGATTATTATGTTTCTTGTTTACGTGTTTTTAACTCAACTTATTTATAGTATGACTTGTATTATTGACACAGAAATAAGCAGCAATGCTCTCATCACATAAATGAATGTTTATAATGTTTACAACATATCTATAGAATTACGTAACTCCATAACACACAGGAAGAATGAGCACAAGACTCAAGCAAAGTCTCCAGTAAAATCTCTAGTAAATTGCACATTGGGAACATGTGAGCTATTTTTGTGAAAGTTGGCACATTATTTCAGGTAAGGAACCATGACACCTGCTTGATTTAAAAAGAATGTGAGAATTATGTATAGGGTTTAGCATACCTGCATGCACACAAACACAGGCATCCATAATCCATAATCATTAAATTATAATTAATGACTTAAAAGTTTATATATAAGAGAGGCGTTCGAGTCAAACCAGGACAGAGAATAAAATGTAGAATAAATGTATAAATGTGTAGAATAAAAGAAAACAGTTTCTGTATGAGAGTAAAAACTCTCTTTATTTCTCTATATAATTCTCTTCTGCACTCATCCCAGCAATTCATTAGTGCCTGGATACGATCAAGATAGAACGTTTTTTCAGTACGCCTGAGCCATGATTGGACTGCCTGCTTCACACCTGAAACACCAGCCTCCCAGGAACTCCTTTAATAGCCCAAACATGGACATAATTTAAAGTGAGGTCAAATTGCAGGGGATGTGGCAATAACTTCTAGCAAAGGTTGTTCGTGAATGATTGTGTCTGGAGTTCCCTCAGACAGACAGATGCATCTCTTTGGCAAGTTGGTGACAAGTTGCACTCTCTGAATGTTTTCAGGAATGACTGCAGTGAGTAACCTCAGCCAGGATAATCATTCTCATATGCCCAGCCTTCTTTAAAACCTTTGTAGCTCTTAAATATTTTACTGCGGCTAAGAGTCATCAGTGTACTGTGCTTGTAGTCTTCTGTAAATGTCAATCAGTTTTCTATGTGGCAACATAATTGTGGCAACAAAATGCCTTGTAGCACACAATGTGGTGGCCAATTCATAGTTGAAAAGGATTCCTCATGTTCCCAGATTCACTCTTTCACAATTTGAGTCCTGTAATATACTGTACCTGTAACATCAGGGGGGAAAAAAAACTCCAAAGATGTGATAACCTGGTCATTCAGTACATTCAGGTCTTCAGCTGACTTCATTTTATTGAGACACAACATTGCTGAGTCTAGACCTGACCAACTGAAGCAACCGCAAATCATAACACTGCCTCCAAAGGCTTATACTGTGGGCTCTACGCATGATGGCTTTATCGCGTCACGCACTTCCCTTCTTACCCTGATGCACTCTGTAACAGGGTCAATCTGAACTCATCAGATCGCAGGATTTCCTAGATTCCTAAATACAAACATCATTCTGTTTCTCTCTTCAGTCTTTTCCCAAGAAAACTGATTGTCGATGAAGATGGTGAGAAAAAGAGCCAAAGGCATCTGCAGCACAAGGAAAGAATGCTGTGATCTTCCATACAGTGTGTGTCTACATGCAGATGTGGAAAGCATCACCACTAAGCCCCCTGATAAAGATGTGGTGTGCATGACTAATGAACGCAATATGTGTTCAGGAAATTGTTTGATCTGTGGATGCTTGCAAAGATTAATAGAATGTTTCAAGAAAACTTTGTTGCTATAGCAACTTCTATGCTAAGACTATGTGCACAAAAATACTAACTTCTCAGGGGCACAACTAGACATAAAGCTCTGCTCCCCTCTCATTACTCAAATCATCAAATACTTTTTGGTTCTTGTCTGCTGTGTGTATAAAATGTACGTACGTGCTGCACAAACTCCCTTACTGAGCTCACTATGACTGCCACTGCCATACTGCAGCTACTGAACTGGAACTACTGTACATTTTTATGCATACTACAATTATAAAAATGAATCAAAACATTTTGGAGTAAAAAACACTTCAAGTAAATAATCACATTGCATATAAATGTTCTGTCCATGTTAATAGAAACACCTGCACACTTGCTCATTTAATCTAATCAGCCATAAAACTGTGCAGATACAATTTAGATAGCGCTTTAGCTAATGTTTGCATAATACCACACACTTATTATAATTTTTGTTGTTGTTGTTGTTGTTAGCATTATCATATTTTTCTACTCAATCTCTATTTCCTTACGAAGATATTTTTGATAACCCATGACTAAATGTTTTTAGAGACATTTTTGATAAAACTTACATAATGGCAGTATGTTATAAGTATAACTGTGCAGATACAATTTAGATAGCGCTTTAGCTAATGTTTGTATCAAACATCAGAATGAGAAAACTCATTCTGATGTTTGACTGTGACTTTAACTGTGTTATTGTTGGTACTTCGTGTGTCGGTTTTAATATTAAACCCCCACCCCCACAGATCTCCTGAGATTTACACATACTGTACAACAATATCACATTTCCCTCATTCTGTTTGTGAAAGTCTGTATGATTTCATACATTGTACTGCTGCCATATGATTGGATAAATTTATAAATAACCAGGTGTACAGGTGTTCTATTAAAGTGCACAGAGACCACAAATACAGTGCAATAAAAAAAAATTTGAATACCATGGAAGCCTTTTTTTTCATAATTTAATTTAAAAAAGTGAAAGTCATATATTCTAGATTAACTACACAAAAAAATCAGAAAAAAAAATCAACTATTTCAAAATATTAGAATATTTCTCAAGATAATTCTCAAAAGAGATTTACAATACCAAAATATCTAACTTCTGAAAAGTATTGTATATTTATTTATGCACTCAATACTTGATCAGGGCTCCATGAATTACTTCATCAGTGTGGCATGGTTTGGATGTGATCAGCCTGTGGAACTGCTAAAAAAAACATTGAAGACCAGGTTGCTTTGATGGCAGCCTTCAGCTCATCTGTATTGTTGGGTCAGGTGTTTCTAACCTTCCTCTTTACAATAGCTCATAGATTCTCTATGAGCTTCAGGTCAGGCTTGTTGGCTGGCCAATCAAGCACAATAATAACCAAGCACAATAATAACCAGTTAATAGTAGTTTCGGCATTGTAAGCAGGTGCCAAAGACCCGCTGGAAAAGGAACTTGGCATCTTCCAAAAAATTGCCGGCCAACTGAAGCATGAAGTGCTCTAAAATTGTTGAAAGTTGAGTAAAATGTGGACTTTGAACTTGACAAAACACAGTGGACCAACACCAGCAGATGAACTGATTCTAGCCTCACTCCACCATGTGAAGCTCTCCCAAGTTCTTGAATCACCTTTGCTTGACAATCTTCTTGAGGCTGAGGTCATCCCTGTTGCTTGTGCGTCTTTTTCCGACCACACTTTCCCCTTCCAGTCAAATCTCTATGAGTATGCTTTGATACAGTACAGCACTCTTTGAACAGGCAAAAAAAAAAAAAAACCTTCAGCGATCATCTTCTGGACAACTGTCAATTTAGCAATCTTCCCCATAGTTGTGGTTGCATGTACTGAACTAGATTGAGAGACACAAGGTATTTATTCTGTATAAATAATAATTTATTAGGGCTTTGCCCTGTAATCATTAATTTTAAAATAGAAAAAGTGTTTAAACATTATTCATTACATAAAATGAATATATCTATCTATCTATCTATCTATCTATCTATCTATCTATCTATCTATCTATCTATCTATTTTTGAATTAAATCTAAAAAACTTAGATAATGTACTTTTTTTTCCTTTTTTTCCTTTATTTTAAATATTTTTAGAAATAAAATAAAAAATGTGAATAAAGTATCCCCTCGTCTGTAGTTGAAATAACATATGGAGTTTAATGAATAAGTTGATTTAATAATATACAGCATTTTCATCTGGACCTCATCATAATGTGTTCACCCCATTTTTAGAATTATAATTACAGGCTTGCTTACTGCTCCAAGGGTGGTTAAAATATCAAAAATACTAACTACATTTATAAAGTACTGTATAAACTGGTAGGTTCACTAAAAGTTAGAAATACAAAAACGGAGGCATCTACGTACTTCACTTTTTGCATTTGACTTTCATCTATGGAAGTTGCCTACAGAAAAAAAATTTAATCATAAAGGGATAGTGCAACATGATTTTGAAGAGAAGGGAAGTTTTTGGTTTTATGTCCATTCCCACTTCCCATCACATACCTCCTTTGTGACTAGTTTGCTGTTCAGCGTTTTTTGTTATTTGCTGCCAGTTCAAGTAAGCAAATAAAAAATTTATATAATGTGAAGTAAACTGGGTGATGTCATCTTTTTATTAATTCAACAACACTGTAATGGATTTGGACTGGCAACTGGTCATGGTGTGTTTTCTCCTAGTGTTCCTGGGAAAGGCTCCAGATCCACTGTGACCCTCAGCATAAAGTGGTTACCGCATATGAATGACTGAATGTAATGGATTTGTCAGAAGTATGAAGACTGTGTCAGATTTGCCATAAATAAGACGTATCTTGAGAACAGAGAAAAGATAAGAACAAAAGATGGTAAGCACAAAGAGAAAATCCTTATAAGGAGCTGGAATAGTTGCCATACTTTGTAATGTGCTTTTAAAAGTATAGACATAAACTTCAAGGCTTCTTTGAAAAATTCAGGTAGAAATTGAAAAATGATCAGAGAGATTTATTGTCCAACATCTATCATAACATAATGATGTTTGTCACATCACCAAGCTCGAGGTTACAGTTCCCATGGAAACATGACATCATTGCAGAGAAACAGAACAGCAAATGACTTTGGAGAGCTTTACTGAAACGACTCCCATATCCAGTATGGATATAGCCCAGGCTTAGTCATATAAATTCAGCTCTCAAGCACATATACTGAGAAAGGGATTATATTAAGCCAGGAGGAGCTATAATGCAGAAATAATTCTTTCAGGATTAAAAAGTTCATTTTTCAGTCTCAAGGCTACTACAAACATTTAAGAAGCTGAAAGTTCATTTGTGGTAAATTTTAATGGAAAGGCCTACTGATAACATCAGAATGTACATTGAATGTACTATATGTGATGTCTGAGGTATGTAATGGTTTTTGAATGCAATCCAAGATGTTGATTAAAGTTCTGTAAAAATGTAACATCATCAATCACTCAGGAATGGTGGCAAAGAATTTTTGTTTGATCTCTGAACCAGTTTAAAATAAACTAAATGAAAAGAATATTTGGTGACACTGATTCCTATATAATAATAGGAATATGTAATTTGGGAAAAATAACACTGTAACAATGTTTCACAAAACTCCATTAATACCAATAATAGTGTAATTACAGTAAGTCCTTGCCTGCTTAATTTGTGTTGAGTATTGCATACAAAACATTATGTCCTGCCTTGCCTGGTTTGCCTCACCTTACATTGTGATTGCCTAAAGTACATATTTCTACCAGTAATACCATATCAATAATCTTATATAATTACCAATGTACAAATACAAGTCACTCCTGGGTTTGTCCACTTCAGATCTCTTGTTAAATCTAGTCTCCTAATAATATAGCTTTTGTTGCAGTCTTTCCTTGTTCTTAATATAGATTAGTTATTAGTCCTATTTGTAGTTAGGTTTACTTTAGTCTTTGTTTGACAGTTTTCCTTAGTTTAATATTGCATTTGATTAACATGTGCTCTGTTTCTCTAACATTTTAACCTTTAATCTGTATTACACATATTAATCATAATACCATACAATTCTTCTTCTTCTTCTTATTATTATTATTATTGTTGTTGTTGTTGTTGTTGTTGTTGTTGTTGTTGTTGTTAGCATTATCATATTTTTTCTACTCAATCTCTATTTCCTTACGAAGTTATCTTTGATAACCAATGACTAAATGTTTTTAGAGACATTTTTTGATAAAATTACATAATGGCAGTATGCTATATGGTCATGTCAATAAATGCTCTGAAATGAACTGAAGTGACAAAGAAAGAAAGTAAAATGATTACATCATTTCCCATTTGCCAAAGCAAGGATTAGAAATGTGAAAAACACAATAAAAAAAATAATGTTACCTGTGATAAAATGTGGCATAATGTTTCAGAGTATTAATGTTACAGAAGGCCTGTGATTGATAAGCAGAATTGAGCTCTTTCAAAGCATGTGGATGACCATGTATCAAATATGGCTTAGCTGAGATGATCGACCTTAACCCACAAGCAGCATTAGAACTTGTGCCCTTGGAGACCTCAGCATAGACCAAGAGCCAATTCTCCTAATCCAAATAGATTGATGATGCTACAGTATATCTATAACTGTGCCTTGACATCTCCTGTTTGAAAAGCAAATGCCATCATAGTATTCAAGATTGTCCGAAAGGTAAATTTTAGGTGGACTCTTGCAGTTCCCATGTTCAGTTAGCATGTTCCAAACCTGCCATAATAGCTACCCAAAATGGTGGCAGATGGTACTGGATAGGATACCAACTCACGGCTCATGCCAGCAAACAGTTTTCCATCAAAGCGAGTTAATCACCATGCATGGTTCATTCACTTCCATGGGAGTGCTGTAGTGCCACAGAGGCACCCCATATGGAATCCCAGTTTGAGAATCAAATAGTTACATCAATAAATTTGAACTGATGGTGGTCTCTGCCATGTTGTGAAAAATGCCTGAATCTGCCATGCCGGAAAAATGTTGAGATGGGCAAATACATAAATTATCAGAGCGGCACAAGACAAGATGGTCCTGGCCCGCCACATAAGCTACTTAAGTGGGCCCTTACATGATTGGAATCATTGAGGTTCCACTCCCTTAACCCAATCATTAGGGCATCTGCCCCACTAATGACCGAGTTAAGGGGGTGGAACCTCAATGATTGGCACTAAAGTCATTTTCGACAATAATTGTCCTTGATGAAACAGAACAGCTCATTAGGTCATGACAGGCCTGACTGCCTACAATCTCCATACTTACCTCTTTTATTTTGCAACATTGCATAGAATTCAACAATCAGGCAACAGATTGCCCTGGTTTTCTCCTCTGAGATCACTGATAGAGGGAATGACTTGGCATTATCCTCTTCAGTAAAGGCACGTCTTAAATTAGATGATCTGGCACCCTTGTCCAGGTAAGCTACAGTATGCCTGTGGTTTTGGTCTTTCAGAGGGAAGCGCAGACCACTTTAAGAAATGTTTCTGATGACCAAAGCCTCAAGTACAAAAGTCAGGCTGTTTTGTAATTCAATCATATGGATGGGCCCAGATGTAGAAACTGCCGTAGAGCAAGTCCCCATTATACACCAATCAGCCATAACATTAACAGCACTGCCAGATGAACTGAATAGTTCTTAATTATATATCAGTAAACTGACGAAGTGTCCAAGTTTGGCCCAATCCCACAAAAAAGACAATGCAGCACAAATCGCTGAAAAAAGTCAATGGTGGCAATGACAAAAAGGTATTAGCACATGCACAGGGCTCAGTGGGCAAAGAACTGTTGACCCGGCCTCCCCAGAGCCACCCCAGTAGAACAATAGGAACCTAAAACAAAGGTACTTTTAGCGCTAATAGCTAAAAAATGGTAGCTTGGTAGCATTTGGGCTTGAACCTCTGACCTTCTTATCAGTAACTGGGTTCCAGTAACTGTATAGTTACAGGATTTGAAGGTGAAATTATCGTTTTGGACCACCTTCTTGCTACCAAATGCTTTAACAAGAAGAGTTGCATGCATTAGCAATGAGCTTGCCCTGCATACACAGGTAGCCAGATGGTGAGAGAGTCACAGAACCTAGAGGTTCTCTTCATGCCATAGAGGTTGTTTTAGAAAAAAAAATGCTACAGTATATCATAGACCACTATCTTATTTTATTGTCTTGGCATACTACAGTATGTGCAGAAAAAAGATGATATGGGGATAAAAATACTTTCTGTTGCAACTTTCTGTTGTAGTAACTTTGAAAAAAAAAAAAAAACATTTAATACTGTGTACATAATTAATAGCAATATTACACTTAAATAATACATGAAATAAATAACAGGCGGATTGAAATAATTTCCCACTCACAGTAACTGCTTCATTTATGGTGGTTTCAGAGCCTATCCCAGAAATGCTGGGTGTGAGGTAGGAACACCCAGGATAGGATGTCCATCCGTTGCTTGGAATCATTTATGTACACGTTCACACCTAGTGCCAAGTTTTTGAGTGGAAACTGGAGAACCCACATCAACATGGGAAAACCATGTGCAGAATGCGCAATAACTTGAACCCTGGAGCTGTGAGGTGGCAACATTGCCTGCTGATTAGTTATGCATTCCTGGAACAATAACGCTAGTAAAATAATTTGGACACATTAGGTATGATTGCTACATGTGGCATTAATATGACAAAATAAAAAGATTCAGTTAATCTTGTTTCAGTTCTCAATGACCTGAAATCGTAAATTATGTCTTTAAGCTGAGAGACAAGTGAATCATTATCTGATTCGGTACTGTCGGCTGGCCAGATTATGTAAATGCTTTAAAATCTCTTAAATATTAAATCTGACTCCTAGTCCACTGCTCCTTAATAGATTTTCAGAATAAACCAATAACAATAGTAGAAAATAATTAAAACTGATTACACTTTCATCAAGAGGTTGATGGATTTGTAATTAAAACTGAATAGATTTTCCTCCTTTGGGTAGTGCTGTTATGTTTTCCTCTCTCTCTCTCTCTCTCTAATTACGGTCTTCATGCACAGACAGTGTTAAGTGAACACCAGCTCTCGGTGTGTGTAGGTGGCAGTGGAAGCTCGGTCTAGTCATTTTTTAAGACGGAAAACATGCTGTACTCATTCATCAATATGTCCCACCCATCTGTTTGTCCTCCCTCTACCTCTCTGGTCACTTCCTCATGACTCACCACAGACTGCAGTACTGTAGCTTGCACTATTTATTTCAATTTGGCTGTAATGCAAAGAAGACTTTCAGTGAAGCTGTGTTATGCATGCTAATGTATTGTATACAGACCAGAACAACAGCAATGAATGGTTGTATTTTTCTCAAGCTGTTAAAGTTTCTACATCCTTCTAGTTGTCTCTACAGTACTTAACATTCGACTTCAAATCAACAAAGGGGTTTACATTTAGAATTCTATAGTCTAATAAATAATAATGATAATAATAATAATAATAATAATAATAATGATAATAATAATAATAATAATAATAATAATAATAATAATAATAATAATAATAATAATTACCCCTCCCCCTACCCCACCACAAAGCACTTTGTTCCACTTTGGTGCCTGTAATAGTATAGTCTGTTAAACAGAAATCCAAAAGGATCTAATTATGGACCGTCTCATTTTGTTAGATTTACTGTAATTAGTTGTAAAATGCCATTTTCACAGGCATATTATTAACAGATATCAGGGAGGTGGTGGAGGGTTGGAACAGGTACATATTGTAGATTGGTGTCTGTTTTCTTCTTGAAATCTACTGTATATGAGTCTGAAATTTCATACAAGCTCATAATATGCATCTTCACACACAAAAGACCAGATTCACATATTTTTTAAATAAAAAGTGTGTCAGACAATCATTTGGAAATACAGTTCTCAGTATAATGAACATATTAAAATACACCCATACAGGGCTGAAGGAAAGTTTTATACAGTATGTTTCACACTCATCTTAAAATGGATTCAAATCCCGTTTCTGCTCATCATTCTACACAAAATGCTCCACAATGACAAAATAGCTGCTCTATTGGGTTGTTACCTTTTGAAATATACACGTTGCCCCAGCGTGACATCCTCAGCACACTGGATAAGGTTTCACTCATTTTGCATCCATTTCCCCCCCACTATTCTGATTAATCTCCCAGTCCCAGTTGCAGAAAAGCATCTCCATAGCACGATGCTGTCACTATGAGTTTGGATAATTTTAATGAGGTGATGCGCAATGCCTGGCTTACTGATTCTAAATTGTTCAATTTTTGTTTCATCAGACCAAAGGATTGTGCTTGAGTCCTTTAGGGGCTAGCCGGATGTCATGTAACTTTTAAGTTAACAATGTCTGGTCATGCTACCATATGAGCCCTGCTCTAGACAAACAAGTCTATAATCCACAGAAACCCCACTCTGCAACTGTGAATGTCCAGTGACTGATTGTTGTGGCGTGGGTTGTTTATCCTGTGTATTCCGTGGGTCCTTGATCAGATTGGGAGCCAAGTAGTTTGAAAGCCAAGTCAGCGACCTTGGGCTCTTTGCCAGGTGCATGATGGGGTGTGTTGCGCTGGGTTCTGGTGGCTTTCTATTGTTGATGTTTTTTGCAGGTAGTGCAGCACTGGCTGCGGGATTGGAATAGATAGGCTGGCCTTTGCTCCCTAAAGGCATAAATGATCCATGGGTGGCCTTGACCCTGTCATTCTTATCACCAGCTTAATAGTATGTAATTGATGATAATCAGTGTTAATGTTTTTTACATACTGTATATATCTTAAAAAACAAGGCTTTCATGTTTTTTTCTATGCGGTCTTGAAGAGTGGGTCTCCAGGCATCCTTAAGGATTTTTCGAATCTCATTTTTGGCAAGTTTTTGGCTCAGATTTTTCAGTCCAGTCCATGTACCTGACAAGTTTTTTGTTTTTTTGAAGCCACACAGTGAACTAGGAATCAATCAGGCACACACACACACACACACACATATAAAACATCCAACATACAAAAAACATCTAAGGGTGTTTTTAGAATCAGTGAGAAACAGGTGCAGATGATAGATGATCAGGCCGGTGATTAGTATACCGCGATATAATCTACTTTTGTGCATTGTTTATATATATTGCAGGACTATTTGAATAGTGTTAAGTCCCTTCATGTGTAACTGCGAGCTCAGCTGATTGCTATTGAAGCGCTTTGCCAACATCTCATTAAATACATGGCAGTGCGAGCTCTTGTGTGTGTGTGGGTGTGTATGTGTGTTTAGCCACAGAGAATGAGCAAACAGGCTCATATTCAACTGAATTTAAGCCAGGGTATTTCTATCAAAAACAGAGGTTTGTGAGGTACAGTTTACAATGAGCTCTCTTACCAATTAAGCTATATGGACTGCAATAAATGTGTGTTTTATGTGATTTCCATTCACAAGTTTCCCTTTCACATGCCTCCGGGACTTTAAATGCATCACTCTATCTATCCAGTTTTGTAAACCTGCTTTTAGATCCCTAAATTTGAAAACAGCATGTGTGAGACTGAACACTATCTTTGAGCCACAGTCATTTAGAAACCTAAGTGGAATATGGAAAATTAACATCTGGCATAAATTTTGTCACTGGCCATAGAAATGAAATGTCACTCCAAGTAAAATAAAATAACCGTTATGTACTTGTTTATATGTGCTTTATTAGTTTTTTTGTGAAAATACACAGATTCCATATTAGAGCAAATACAACAAACATACTGTATACAGTAGTACAACTACATATGATTTAACAGTTTTGATCAGAATCAATGTGAGCTTTTCTCAGCATTCTATTTAAAAAGGTAAATTTAGCAGGCAGCATACAGTATCAGGACACGTAGCACTTTTACAAAGTCCTGGGCTCATCTAAGGACTTTTATTCACAAAAGAACATCCTTGTAAAGATATATAAGTATATTATCCAAATGTATCCAGAAGATAATGGGATTACTTTTAAATCTAGTTTCTTTCGAAGTTTCTTCACAATTTTTTTCCCAGAGAGCCTTTTCTTGCCATAGTCACTTCTGGCTCACTCATTAGGGCCCTAAATATGTGTATGTACACTAAATTGCCAAAAGTACTGCCTTCACATGCAACATCCAATTTTTAATCCATAGGGATTAAAAACGTTGAGATATGATGCTGGCCCGCCCTTTGCAGTTATAACAGCTTCAACTCTTCTGTGAAGGCTTTCCACAAGATTTAGGAGTGTGTTTAAGGGAATTTAAGACCATTCTTCCAGAAGCGCATTTGTGAGGTCAGATACTGATGCCTGGCTCCGCTCTAATTCATCCCAAAGGGCAAATACCTATGGATTGAAAAATGGATGCTACTCAAGTTCATATGCATTTGAAGGCAGGTGAACGAATACGTTTGGCAATGTAGAGTACTAGTCTGTAGCCAAGAAGATGAGAATATACTGTACCATGGAGGTGGTGGAAAATCTGTAAAACTCGGAACTCTTAATATTTCCACAGATTCAGCTTTAAAATATGACCTAATTTACTGGTTCTCAGGTTAAATTCTAAATAGCATTGAATGGAAAGCAATAGGATGTTACATTTTTTATTCCACACACTAAGTAGGGCCCTTGATCAGGGCTTAGAGAGGAATTTGGAATGTATCCTTGTATTAGAAGCTATTTAGCTTTGTAGCTTTAGTAAGACATTTCATGTACATTTCATACCATTAAGTTTGTTGCTTAAAATAACCCAGGCAGCAGATCAGAACAGAAGTGCAACTCTGTACTGTACAGTACAGTAAATGCATACAATGATACATAATAGTCCAGTCACCAATTTACTGTAAAGCACAATCTTTTTAAATGCTGTTAAAATATAACTACTGGAACTAATGCTGGAACAATATAGACTTTAGATGTTTTCTGTGAATAGATATGTCATGGTTAAGGATGAAATATTTACTATTTATCTACAGTATATCTGCCTGAGGATGGTGAAATGCAACACTGCAATCATTATATGCCAATGTGCAATCTCTTTTTGCCCTACTACTAATGAGGTACATTTTACGGCCAAGTGTTTGTGAACACCTTCTCATCACACTCATACATTACATGTGCTTTTCGAACATCTTATTCCAGATTTATTCTGCTTTATCTCTTATAATAACCCCCAGGAAACTTTCTAATAAGATTTTACACCACACTGTGCAGTGTAGTTATGGGGATTTGTGCCTATTCAGACACTAGAGCATTAGTTAGGTCAGGCACTGGTGTCGGAAGGGTGCAGTTGGAATTCAAATTCATCCGAAAGGTGTTGAGTGGGGTTGAGGTCAGGGCTATGTGTAGTACACTAAAGCTCATCCGAGCCAAACTTGATAAATTATGTGTATGTGTACACAGGAGCATTTCCATATTAGAAGAATCTTGGGGTTATGGAAGAGAACTTGTAATATGAAGAGAAGCGAAGAGAAATCATAATGCTACAGTACAAAAAAATATTTAATACAATTGTCTCCCTCACATTTTGTGGCAACAATTTGTGGCAGGGTGAGATGATCAGGTGTAGACTAATATTTGATCATGTAGTTCACTTTAAGATATTCTACCGTGATAATGGTAAACTAACTAACAAAGTAGACAGTTCTCTACTTTAGTACAAACTTTATTTCCAAACTTATAGTCAAACTGGGGTAATTGCTAAAAATGCTAAAATTGGGTTTAGAAGTGTAGAATGCACTATTAAAGCCTGGAAGAATATGGGTGAACCATCATCTCCAAAAAGAAATGTGCCGGGGAAAAAAAAGAGTTGATCTCACAACTGATTTTTTTTCTTTCTTGATGGCATGGACATATTCCAAGTTGACACTGCCAGTATTCATCAGGATCAAATTGGGCAGGAGTGGTTCACAGAGCCTAAGACATCATTTTCACATACTGTATGGATTGGCCACCACAGAGTCCAGACCTTAAACCCACTGGGATGTGCTATAGAAGACTTTAGGGAGCAGTCCAACTGTCCCATCATCAATACAAGGTCTTTGATACTGTATAAATGAATGTGACTCTGGATGGAAATAAATGTTGTGACATTGCGTAAGCTTCTTGAAATGATGCTACGGCCGTAATCCAAGCAAATAGCAGGCCAGTGAAATATTAGAGTGTGAAATATAAATAGTGTGAGGTTTTTTTTTGGCCTAGTAGTGAAGTGCTGTTCTCATATTTCTCTCTGTCTCTCTCTTTCCAGCTACACATGTCGCTCCTGAGCTGCCAGTGATCCAGACCCCCACTGCCCTCTGGGCCTATCTGACTCATCCTGGTGCCCCGTGTGGTCTATTAGGGATGCGTGTAGTGACTGGGGACGGTTCCACTTTACCAAGACGGTCCTGGCCTCGGCTGATGCACACAGCTGATCTCAGAGGACTTGTGACTGCAGTCGCTTAATAGTCCAGGACTGGAGTTTCCTACAGTCTTCCTGAGCCTCCAATAACAAACTGGACCCCATATTAACTTAAAGACATCAACTGTTATATTGCACTTCCAGCTGCCTTACACACAGTGACTACAGATCAATCCCTGCTATCTGTTATTACACAAATGAGGATGGGTTCCCTGTTGAGTCTGGTTCCTCTCAAGGTTTCTTCCTAATGCTATCTCAGGGAGTTTTTCCTTTCTACCGTCGCCTTCATAATTTGATTCATACTGTAGACATTCACATATTCACATACAAACTCCCATAATTTCTTTTGATTGTGTTCTTTTGATTTTGATTGTGTGCTGCTTTGCGACAATGGAAGCTGTTAAAAGTAAATTGAATTGAATATTTGTTTGATCATGGGCAGCTACCTTGCAATAGGGACTTCATGTGATCAGGAAACAAATTATTTTTACCAGGGTACCTGATTTGATCTATCCATTCATTGTCTATACTGTTTATTCTGTGTAGGATCCCTGTCCGAGGCAACTCAGGGCACAACGCAAGGGACACTCTGGACACTCTGGATGGGGAGCCAAACCATTGCAGGGCACAAACACATGCACTTACATACCCAATTATACACCACGGGCAATTTAGAAACACCAGTCTGCCTCTATGCCACATGTCTTTGGACTATGAAAAGAAATCTAAGTACCTGGAGGAAACCCAAGAGGTGAGATACAGTATGAACCCTCAATTTGGTGCTAAAAGCTACTCTTGGTTACAATCTTAATTTATACTCATTTTGTATTTAAATTTGTTTACAATATAGTATTGATTAATGACTTCTGATGATTTGGCCTTAAGGAGTCTAATCAGCTACACAATGAAGTTAAGTTGTTGGTTCACAGAGATCACTCATGGTTCCAATTGTGTGTTTGTGTGTGTTTAAAAGTATTTGGCATCCTTATATCCCCTTTTACGGTACATCTAAGTTAGCAGATAAAAACATTTCCAAGGCCCTTTATTTCTAAAAACACAAATACACTGTGCTTACATCAGCTCTTTAAATTGTGGTGGAGTGTTAAACCTCGCAGTAAAACTAATCCACCCATTTTTATGCATTTTAATTTGGTTGCGCACGTAATTATGTTGAGGATCCTATTAAACCGCTCATGTTCGTAAACACACAGGCTTCTGGGCTTCTGGATACACTCCGGCACTCACCCACATTCTCCACATACATGAACACCAAGATGGCCTTCAAACAGTCAGCTAAATGCTACAAAAGCAGACAAGGTTCTTCTCTGTGGTGTGCATTTCATATCTTGTCACTAAAGTAATGGAAAATGACTTTCTATTTGTGTGTGTTTGTGTGTGTGTGTGTGTGTGTCTGTCTGCATGTCTGTGTGCATGCACATGAATGTGCCTCATATGGTTTCCTGTGACTTGTTACCACAACACATGTACACAAACACGGCCAAACACACACACAGACAGCAATTTACTACTGTACCTCATGCCTTTCTTCTCCCTATCATTAGCCACTTACACACTCCTTTCAAACGCCATTCCCTTGGGATGTCAACAGCGTACTTTAAAAGCTGGGTGTGACATGATGATTAAAAACCCGACCCTCATATGTTCCTTCTGTGGGTCACAAGTATATGGCCTTGGTTAAGCTGGAATGTACCACGTTGCTCCATGTTTAGGCTGTTGCTCTGACTACAGCATTGGACAGTTTTATTTTCTTTTTGTCATGTTCCCGGACATGTTATATGTTATATTAACTAACAGAATTCAAAAATTTTACTAATCACTTATTACTTATTGTATGTTCTAGCACCAAGGTATAAAATCCACACTTCTTTCTGTTTGCAAACAAAGCCTTTTCTGCTTGGGATCATTTTTGTTGTATCAGCAGCTTTGAGACGAGTGATTAGGATATAAAAAAAAAGTCAGATAGGCTGGTTGTGTCACTTGCCTCCATACGCACAAATTACAGTTTTACGGGCCAATCTGCTGCTGTGGACGTGCGTGTCCTCTCTGAACTCCCCAGTGGGTAATGTCTTGAAACATCAGCTCAGCAGAGGTACACATGCCTTATGAGAACATAAATAACACCAAAGTGCTAAATAGATAGACACTGTGAGAGGACGCTGAGATCGAGATTGCTTCAGTACTACATGTGTTAAATATTCTATGGTCTGGAACACTGTGGCAGATCGCTGACCTTACCAGCTTCAGATTTATAGTCGCTGACTTTCCGCATGATGGAAAATCATCCAGATACCAGGTAAAATTATAGGATTTCTAATATATAAATAACATTCAAAGCAAACCAATGACTGCTAACCATTCCATAATTATACATGTTCATAACATTTCATCGATGCTGAATTTTTACATAAATTACTGTACATGTGACTTGAAATGTTAAAGCAAAAGCGGAGAAATACTTTCTGGTGCTGCGGATGATCACTTACACACATACTCTAAAAATTTGCACTTTCACGCTTTCTGCAATGTGCTTAACCGCGATGAGGTGAAGATGGCTAGGTTAGAATCTTTCATTCTTAAACATAGTATTTTTGTTAAAAAGTAAGTGAAAAGGTTAATTTTCAGATAGGATCATATAATTTTTCATAATACTTAGTGCTTTTTATCTCCCAATCCATTTTTTATAAATATGCATACACATATAAGAATTTGATAAAAGAAACACATACACACACAAACAAACACAATTTCAGGTCCTTTTATGTAGTGTTCATAATTTTATTTTATTTTTTTTATATTTTATGACCTTAATTGTCATTCAGATGAAACTTCACCAATTTAGATTTTACAAAAAGAAGGACAAAATGTATTATTTTAAAATGCTAAATTGTTAAGATATTGCAACATGAATTTTCCATGTTTACAGACACCACAGATTTTTGGCTTTTTAAACTTTTAACATAAAAAAAGCAACAATTTTTGCAGATCATATGCTTCTAAAAGCTTGCACCAATTTTACTATCAATAGTCATAAAGGAATATAAATAAACTGCATTATTTTAGCTTGAAGCGGACAGTACAACGCTGAAAATTGCAATTTTTGTGGCACTCTCTAAAACAACTGAAATTAGCAATTTAAAATTTGTAGGTAAGCAAAATCGGTCACTTCCATGTGGTCACTTCAGAAGTAGCTTATTTGACACATTTTCTGTAATATATGTATAACAATAGCATTTTTGCCCGAATACAAGCTACTGTTAACATTAGACTCACAGTGTGTCTAAATTCAACAAACAAGCTTAACAAAGCAAAAATTTAAATAGTAACACTTACAGTTTCAGGATCTGAAATTGAGTCAGAGACAGTAATAGGTCCACATTCGAGCTTTAGTATTCTTGCAAAGAATTATTCCTCTACTGTGAAATGTTATACACAGATTTCTGTGACTCTCTCAATGGTCTAATTCAAATCACATATCTGTGCTGTCTTTTTAGTGTCTGTTTTTGGTAAATAAAAAGGTGATTTCTGAGCCAGAGGAGAGTCTTGCCACCTTTTTTTTCAGGAAAATTTTAAATGTCATGAACAAAAAGCATGGGTTTATTTATGTCACGAACTAACCCGGGATGATCAGAAGACTTAGCGATTAGCGGTTAGCCCTTTGTAGCATGGATGGTAAACCCAAACGCGGAAGCAAGCGAGTAGGCAGGATAACCACGAATAGGTAACACAAGTTAGTCTAAGGACTCTCACAGAAGGGGAGTAAGGGAAAAACACAAATTTAACCATGGTGTGACGTCGTGAAGGGTTTGAGTTGTGAGAGTGAAATACCGGATGGATTCGGAGCACCGCAGGCAGCTGGAGCCGGTAGGTGACAGGATTTATCCGATGGGTGATGCAATATGGGCCAATGAATCTAGGTGAAAGTTTTCTTGACTCGGTGTGAAGGTGAAGATTTTTTGTTGAAAGCCATACCTTGTCACCTACATGGTACAATCATCCCGGAGGGTGTTGACGGCGATGTTGGATGGCGTAGCGAGTGTTGGCCTGCTGGATGGCGTGGTTGGCTTGGTGCCACAGCCGCCGACACCGGCGGACCAACTGTTGGGCCGACGGTACATCAACCTCTGGTTCTTGGTGTTCGAACATGGAAGGCTGGAAACTGTGGCATACCTCAAATGGGCTTAGGTTTGTGGCAGATGAGGTGTGGAGGTTGAGTGGCAGCTGAGGTGTGGATAGTTCGGCCCAAATGAGGTAGCGGGCCCAGGAGCGCTGGCGATCAGCGACAAAACATCTCAGGTAGCGCTCCAATTGTTGGTTGGTCCGCTCCGTCTGACCATTAGTCTGGGGGTGGTACCCGGAGGATAGACTGCAGGTTGAATCGATCAGACGGCAGAAGGCCTTCCAGAACCGGGCAGTGAACTGGGGCCCCCTGTCCTAGACGATGTCCTTCGTGAACCCATGCAGGTGGACTACGTGTTCTAGTATCAGCTCGGCTGTTTTTTTGCCGTTTTTTTTCTCGCTGGCGGGAGTCCGGCGAGGGCCACCAGGTGCACAGCCTTAGTCAGGATGGTGTTCTTTTCCTCGGAGACCGGCAGGCCCGTGATGAAGTCGACGACTATGTGTGTCCAGGGCCGGCGAGGGACAGGTACAGTAGTGGTTGGAGTTCCCCCGGCGTTGGCTGGTTGTTATCTTTTGCCCTGGCACACACAGGGCACACCTGGACGGACTCGTCGACATCCTTCCTCATGGATGGCCACCAGAAGGCGTGCTGAATGAATTGTAGGGTGCGGCAAGTACCTGGGTGCCCCGAGAGGGGAGATGAGTGGCCCCATTAAAGAACCTCCGCTCTCATGGTGTGGGGCACGTAGAGTCGTCCAGGCGGCACACCTGCCGGTTCGGTTTCCACGGCCTGCGCCTGGCGAACCCTCGTTTCCAAATCCCAGCAAAACGGTGCAATAATTTTAGATGCTGGGAGGACAGGCGCGGGGTCCGCCCGGGGGACGTCTTCCTCGTGCTTTCGAGAAAGGGCATCTGCTTTGGTGTTTTTAGACCCGAACTGTGTGAGAGATGGAAATTATAATGTTCAAAGAATATGGCTCACCGCGCCTGTCTGGGGTTGAGCTGTTTCATATTCCGGATAGTGATGAGATTCTGGTGATCGGTCCAGACGATGAATGGCTCCCTGGTGCCCTGGAGCCAGTGACGCCATTCCTCCAAAGCCCACTTTATGGGCAGCAGCTCACGGTCCCCTACTCCGTATTGCTGCTGAGTGGGGTCAAACTTTTTGGAGAAGAAACTACAGGGGTGTAGTTTCTGATCTGGACCTCGCTGAAAGAGAACGGCCCCGGCACCCACATCAGAGGCGTCCACCTCCACCACGAATGGTTGACTTGCGTCCGGATGGATGAGAATTGGTGCGGTGGTGAATCGGTGACAGAGTTCGTGGAAAGCGGAGATGGCAGCAGGGTTAAGGGTGAAGTGGTGAGATGAGGGTCGGGTCAAAGGTGCTGCAACTGTACTGTAGCCCCGGATAAAGCGACGATAGAAATTTGCAAACCAGAGAAAACGTTGAAGCTGTTTGAGGGTCTTGGGTAGGGTCCAAAGACGCACAGCTTCAAGCTTCTGCAGGTCCATGGCCACACCCTGGGATGAGATGACAAAACCCAGGGACGTGGTGGAGCGCTCGTGAAAAGCACACTTTTCCAACTTACAATACAGTTGATGGGCGAGCAATCTCTTGAGAACCGCCCTGACATGTTGGACGTGTTCGTCGACTGTGCGTGAATATATTAGTATATCGTCCAGATAAACAAACACCCACCAACCATGTCACGGAAAACATCATTGATGAATTGTTGGAAGGCAGCGGGTGCATTCGCATCTCCTCTGTGCGGTCGAGGAGAAGGGTCGGATGGTGCCTTGACGAAGGGCGTTAGCTACATACTCCTCCATCGCCTGCGTCTCTGTGGTGGATAGGGCGTAGAGATGGCCGCGGGGTGAAACAGCACCCGGCTGAAGGTCTATTGCCAGGTCGTAGGGGTGATGAGGAGGCAGGTGTATGGCGCGCTTTTTACAAAAATGCTTCAGCCAGGTCCCGATAGGCGGCGGGGATGGCGGCGGGGATGGCGGCGGGGATGGCGGCGGTGTCGACGTTGGGGGCCACGGACTCCCTAGAACACGTCCCAGCCGACGCTCGTATGCAGAGTTCGGTGCAGGTCGGGCCCCACTGTAGAATCCGGTTCTGAGCCCAGGAAATGAGAGGGTCATGTTGAAGGAGCCAAGGGTGTCCGAGTATGATAGGGGGCGATGAGATGGGGTAAGGTGAAACTGGAGCTGTTCCTGATGTTGGTTGATAATTAAGGTGACGGGTTGAGTTTGAGTGGTGATGGGGCTGGAGGAAAGGGCCCGACCATCTACAGATGTGATCCGAACAGGCTGGGATAACGCCTCGATTTTCACCCCCAGTTCTTTGGCATAAATAGAGTCAATGAAGTTACCTGCGGCACCGGAGTCGATGAACGCAGTACTCCTGACCCGTTTGTGGCCAAACTGGAGGCATACTTGGACCGTGAGACGGGAAATGTTGGTCGTGGTGGTAGAGAGTTGGAGGTGACCCGGCGAGCTGCTCTCATCTCTCACCGGGTCTGGGCGTTTCCCGGCCGGAGAGGGCAGATAGCTCTGTGGTGCGGCGCTGACCCACAATAGGCACAGAGCCCCTCCCTAAATCGCCGTTTCCGTTCTGCAGTGGTCAAGGAGGCGCGTCCTAATTGCATGGGTTCCCCAGCTCCGGTGTTAACCACGGCAGGAGGTGGCGATCCGACGTGTCCGGGGGTGACGGGGGTGAAGGAAGTCGATGGTCGAGGTGCTGGGTAGGAAAAAGTGGATGCTGGCAGCAGGGTTCTGGGGGCTGGCTTTGGGCGAGAGAGCAGGCGCTGATTGATCCGGAGGGCGAGTTGGATCAGTCCCTCCAGCGTGGTGGGAGAATCAGCTAATCCTAGGAGCCAGTCCCTCGTAATAGGCCGTCCGGAGCGCGGTTTCTCCCCAGGAGGTCTGCACGGCGAGGGTGCGGAAGTCTGCGGTGTAGCCGCTCACGGACGATCCACCCTGCCGCAGATGGTACAACTTCGTGTCGGTCTCCACCTCACCCGTAGGGTGTTCAAAGGTGAGTTTAAGCTGACGGGTGAACTCATTGTATGAATGGGCGGTGTCTGAATCCGAACGAAGAACTGCTGTGGCCCAGTCAGCTGCCTGCCCTGATAGCAGCGAGATGAGTAGAGCAATGCGCAATCGATCGGTGGAGTATTTGGTGGCATTAAACTCAAACACCAGGTCTAATGCAGTGAGAAAAACATTACATCTCCCGTCCGTGCCATCCCATTTATCCGGTAAAGAGAGAAAACCATCAGAAGGTTGAGGGGGGGCGCGCTAGCGACAGCCTCGCGAAGATCCGTGTTCTGCTCCGCAGTGGTGCTCATGTCACGTCGGGGGCGGCACACGAACCTGGAGGAAAAAAATAATCTGTGCCGCTAATCGATTTACTATTATGTATGATACCTGCGCTGCGCCCGCGCCGACCCTGCTGTAGAAGGAGCCGCATAGAAGCTGAGTGAGCGGAGAGGATAAGCGATGAAGGGGGTGGGGGGTGGGGGGGGGTTGTTTGAGAAGAGAGGCAGGAGGTGTTTTTGACAACATTTTATATATTATTGATAGGCGGCACGGTGGTGTAGTGGTTAGCACTGTCGCCTTGCACCTCCAGGGTCTGGGTTCGATTCCCGGCCAGGCT
>JAQQZT010000017.1:12306855-12322573 GCA_030068275.1 Clarias platycephalus
TGTGTGTGTGTGTGTGTGTGTGTGTGTGTGTGTGTGTGTGTGTGTGTGTGTGTGTGTGTGTGTGTGTGTGTGCTGAATCAAAGCTAGCATGTTGACAGCATTTACATATACACAAGTCACACAATCACACGAATGCCCAGAGCTTTTGCCTCTCATCAGGGGTTTAATAGACAAATAACAGAGCAGCTCAGTGAGCAGAGGGGAAAAGATGAGGTTAATTCTGACCTTTGACCTGCCCTATTAACAGCACAATGGTGAAAGGTGGCAGCCATGCACATCCTGCTCAAAGGAGAGCTCCAGCACAGAGGCCCTGAGGCATGCACCCTATTGGATCCCAAATCAATGCGCTTTATCCCAGATCACCCCAAAGCCTCAGCAATCCCCCCGATCCTGCTTTAAATAATCCCCATTGCACACATCCTACCACTAATCCCAATCATCGATATTGATTTGGTCGCATTCTATATATCTTTCTTTTATGCCAACTAACTTTTGACAAACTGTAAAGTTATGCTTAATAAGCAAAATAATGTTTTAGTGACTAGGCTCCACATACTCAGACACAGGACAAACATAAGAGTAACAATGATAACTATTATAGCTAAACCTATTAAGAAAGGAAAAAAAACATTAGGGGTGCACTTTTACAGAAAAATTATAAATAATTAAGTTTTTGTTTTTCAGTAACATCACATTTTAATGCTGAAACATCAATGATTATTAGAAAGACAACTTTGGTAATTAACTAGATATTATTTTTAAATCCATGTGAAACTGAGTGGAACAACGTATTGGAATGATGGCATTAATGCAAATCTTCTTTAAGGAGATCATGGTTATATAAATGTAATGTAAAAATAATGATCATTTTGCTCTCATAAGGAGATTTGAGAGTTACAGTATCAAGCACCTGATGTAGGCTGCAGCTCAGTCAAGCTGAGCAAAGTCCCTCTGGGTAAATTATCTTTTAGTAGTAATGCAGATATTGTTTCTCCAGTAGTCTGATGTATTGATATGTCAGGCATTTATTTATTTATTTATTTATTTATTTATTTATTTTTTCTTATGAGCAGAAATATTATGACCAATTATGCAGCCATGGGTAGTTTTCAATTTGGCTACTTCTACATTAGGTGTTATTAGGTGGAAAAAGATATTTAGAAAAGAAGAGAAAAGTTACAGTAAATTTATTTATAAAAGCTGTTTATTTACGATGGCCCTATTTCAATCTTCAATACCATGAATCCATGATGCGCCTCATGCTCATGAACCTCATGCCACCCATTCTCATCATTTGCCTGAAGCTCCTGTACTCTCCGGGCCTGAAGTACCACATCTTTCCTCTGTAGTTGGGGTGTTCATACAAGAGCCAGTGACCGTCCATGACGTGACAGGACATGCAGCCGTTGTACCAATGGTAGCGGTCAATGAAGGAGTCACAGTCATCGGTCATGTCCATCATCTGACCCATGAAGTTCTCCCTGTCGTAAACTCTCATTCTGTAAGAGCCTTTGTGCTGTTATGGAAAAGAATAGCATCACTTTCAGGCAAACCTGTATATCTGAGCACATACACTGATCAGGCACAACATTAACACCACTGATAATCGATCCTGGTGACAGAATTGTAAGCACCCATGACTCAAAATAGCCAATGCAGCACAACTAGCTGAAAGCAATTCAATGCTGTTCAGGAAAGAAAGGCACCAGAACAACCAATGCATGGAGCCAAAGGCCATGAACAGAGCGTTCAAAATCCGTTTGAACACCAATGGGATGTGCTGGACGAACAAGACCCTACCCTGCGTCTCACAGCAACTAAAGAACCCACTGCCAGACACCACAGCATACCCACAGAGGGCTTGTAGAGCCAGCGCTGGTGCCAGAGCTGCCCAAGTGGCATAATGGAAACCTACATGGTATTGTGTATAGTGTTGTAATGTTATGGCTGATCAGTGTATAACATTGTTGTCTTCCTTCTAACAAAACAAATGTAATTGATCAGCTAATTATCAAATTTTCAAAATGTGTCAGAGCAAGAAAAGCATGAAACTGCGCAGTGCTGTGGTCTCTGGTTTTGAAATTCAAACCACTGCACAGTTAATGATCATACCATAGGGATCATGCGGCAGGACCTGATCCAGTTGTTCATTCCCCAGCCCCACATGCTCCTGTAATCAGCATGTTCACCCTTTCTCAGGAAATACTGGTTTCCCATGAAGTTGGGACGATCGTAGACCATCCAGCATCCACTTTGGACCCTGCAGGAGTAGCAGTGGCTCATGTAATAGGTCATATCGGAACAGTCACCGCTACACTCATAGGAGCGGCCCGTGAAGTTCCTGTCCTCATAGAAGATGACCTGTTGAAAAAAAAAAAAAAAAAAAAGAATGTGTTTTAACAAATGAATTTAGCTGAAGAATTAAAATTTCTTGCATTTCTTGCTGGTCTGTACCTTGCCCATCATTTTAATTGTCAGTTTGTGCTCGTCAGTGCTTGACTGGCTGAACTGATTTCCTGCCAGGTTTAAGTCTTGCATTTATACCTGTTGAGCCCCAAACAATATGGGACACCTATTGTCTAAAGTCCTGACCAAGCAACATAGCTCAGGGGCCCATGGAGTGATGTAGGGCTTCATGTGACTTGGTCTTCAGGGACTTTAGAATGGACACCACAATGTATTTCTGTTTATTTTTAAAATGCATTGTTTTTGTCTATTCATGCAGGAGGCATGCTAGGGTCATCAATGGTTTTGTTACTGTTGTTACCTGATTCTTGAATACCTGGCTGAAAAAAGGCCCTTTTATAATGCATGCTGCCACAAATAACAGTTCTATAAAGTCTTTTACGAGAAAAGCCAACCTCGTCATCACACCTCGTCATCGTTTGCACTTTTTGCTTATAGAAGCTGGATGACTGAGCAAAATGATTTAAGTCCATTTAAGTGACTTTATCCTAGGCATGTTCATGCTGAAGATATAGCAATATATATAGGGGGCCCACTATTTGTTTTTCTTTTTTACCAGAAAGGTTCGGATGGCATCTGGTTTATACTACTATAGAGATGTCTATTATGACTGGGGTCCTGTGTGATGAAACAAAAACGTAGTACAAGCCAGGATGTTTTGCCTTTTAAGCATTTGTACGAGAATGGATTTGGACAAGTGAGCATGTTTTTGCAGCATTCATCTTTAGTAATTGCCTGGTCAGGATTATTTTTACACATTAGGGATACTATATATATATAGTATATACAGTATATAAAGAATCAGTGAACTTAAGTGATATGTTAAGATGCTTTCACTTAACCCCAAAGTCTGGAGCATTTGTTTAATGTGAACACTCCACACTGTTCCCAGGCACTTGATGAGATTTTGAGCACAGTATGACACACTCAGGTACAGGGTTAGTTTAACCCTAACCCACACAGGCACAGTGCGATTGATTGGCATCCCGTGCAGGGTGTTCCCTGCCTCATGCCCTAAGTCTCCTGGGATAGGCCTGACCCTGTGTACAGGATAAAGTGGTATAGACGATGACATATCCAAAAACTCAATTGTACATTTCCATGTCTGAAGCCTCCTCCATTGACACACACTGCTGAACTTCTTTATAAAATCTATTTAAAAACTGTTCATTAGCTAATGCTGTGAGCCTGGCACGGATCTATGCAGCTTGAGGTTTAAGAGTTAAAATGCGACATCAAAGCATATACTGTAATGTAAAGGTTGATTTCCTCATCCTCTTTTTCTCTTTTTTAGGCAGCTTGCAAAACAACCAGATGCATGTAGGTTATGTATGCAAGTGTCCTCAGGTCCAGAACGATATTATTAATGTAAAAGGATGTCCAGTGGGGGATTGTGAATGGGGAGCAAGCCTACCCAGGCATCATACTGTATGAATCAATCATAACTAGTGTGAAAACATATTTAAAAGCAACACCCCCTCTTTGGGTCTGGATATTAAGAGCGCTAAATATTACCACATTAAAGGTATTTTTGTACGTTAGATGACCAGAGATGGTAGTGATTTGTTCATTAGACCATATGACTGTGGGAGACGTAGGTCTCAAACAGCCGATTAAATGTCCTGATCAGACAGCTGAATGTTTCCAGTCTACAGCCGATTGTTATCTGGAGACTGGTTTGTTTGGGTGCCTTCATCATGTCCATCTTGCAGCCTTTTTCCAAAACACATGAAAATAATTTCCCACAGAGGAAAAGGGAGGCAGGGGTCTGCGTAGGAGGGACTGTTTCTGCTTTTTGTTCCCTGTACACTGTAAGGCTGAAAAAAAACAAATTTAATAGTAATTTTGGATTATATCCCACTGACTGAGAATGTCCATCTGTAGACACCCATTAATCATGTTTGGACATCTGTGTCTGGCAATTCTCAAGTTGGAGGAAGAGAGACAATGTGAGAGCCTCATTCCATCTAGAGATTCGGACATGTGGAAGTCACTTTTTGCGAACGGTACATCCACAGAAAAACAAAAGGATGGGCATATACTGATTTTAAAACTGCTTTTGATATTTCAATGCCATTTATTTAAAAGATGCCTTTTTAAACAGGTTAATGTTTAACTTTCTAGAAAAAAAAAACAAGGAAATGTTCCCACCAGTGCCACGGGTTAATTAATGATGATAGTCAAGGATAGTTTGTGTTCCCATCCAGTAGTGCAGAATATCTGAGGAATTGCACTTTGTTACAATACTTAAGTATTATTTCAGTGCATTATTTTAGTTTATACATTCTGGAGTGTTTGAAATGTAATACTTTACTGGTACTCACATTTCCAAGCAAAAGCAGTGGAGCACTGCATAAAGTGAGAGGTGATTTTTCAATATAAGCAATTTATGCTATAATTCTTATTGTACAACAGTTAATCTCTACTGAGTAATCTGATTGGACGAGAGGCATTCTTCATCATTTTCGTTCGTAAAACTGTTGTATAAAAGCAGTATCTCACAGGAGGTCATGTTGCACTAAATATTAGCACAGCTGTAATTTCTACGCCACTCAGGCTGTTATTCAGTACAAAAGTCCTCACCTTTGTGTGATATTGCTTTTCTTATTCTCTTGGTAGAGACAGTAATTTGTTTTTATTTTTTTCATTAAATATAAGTGCTTAAAACTCTCCCAATATAATGGACATTTTATATTCAAATTAGTAGAACAGTTTAAAATCAGCTTAATATAAAATATTATTATAATATAATATAATTTTATAGTCATATATTCAGATTAAAGTAATTGTATAATAGGTAATATTACATAACTGATGATATGTATTATAGCTTCACTTGCTAAAACGTATTTCCTTCAGGGCACTGCTATAACATTTTTTATTGCATCATTTTTATTACAAAGATGTTCCTATACAGTCCGTTTTACAATTCTGTAATCTGCAGTCATGTAGAAAATGGGGTGATACTGTATAAGCAGGAAGATTATTGCAGCCTTGAGGTAATAAGGGTATTTTTCTGTCCCTTAGCGTTTCTGTTTATGTCTTGCATTTACCATGAATGTGTTTGTAGATGTCTCGTCATTCTGCTGCTGGTGGTTTTTAGATGAGTATCGAAGCTGTGGACTTTTTTAAGCTCTTGAGAGTTACAAAATGCTACCAGCTCTCATTCGAACCGTGGCTCACTAGACATTTGACTTTTTTAGAGCATCGATGTCAGAGACAGTGATCGAGAGAATGACTCAGATTAGCTAGTATTACACAGCTTGGTGTTGTACTCTGTGATGGAGAGATGTGAGGAAAATCTTCAGTATGGTCCAAACTGAAAAATACAAGCTTACATAAGGGTTTTCAACAAGAAAATGCTATAGTCACCATTCAAAACTACAGTAGAGATATATAACTAGAGATATACTCTGTGAACAATAAAACATCAAAATTATTCCCCCAGTGTTTTTCACCCCTTTACTTGGATTTTAAATGCATTAGTTACAAGGCACAGCTGAGATTCTTACATCCCATAATACCAACCCCGGCAACAGAATTCTAGTACCAGGATATGTGAACCATATGTCCTGACATTCAGGTTACATGATTGAACACATACAATGTGCACATATTCAGTGGAGACGGGTCAGTCACCGGAGGTCACCTCTGGGATCCTGTGGTGAAAAAATAGATAGAGGAAAACTTGATGCATCAGCATAGATGTGTGTGTGTGTATGCTGAGTGTGTGTGGTTTATCCATGTGTGCAGCTGGGAGATAATAGAGTGTGGCAGTGGAATCTAGACAAATAAAAGCCACAGCAAATAAAACTAAAAGCAGAGACATAAAATAAAGGCCAACTCACATCAAATGTGTTTCTAAAGCATTTTTCCCCCGACACACATCAAAAGCACATCACAAAACAACTCCACTTTAACGATTTTAAAGATTATTACAATCCACACCAGTCATGCTGCAAACTGTAGGTTCCTTAATAAGGGTTTCGTTGACATGGTTGTGAATTTAAGGCCATGAAAACATGAAACATACTAATGAGTTTTTTTAATCATATCAGATTCTAATCATATCGGAATGAGCTGCATGCATGTTAATGGATTTGCAACAATAAGGTTTTTGTGTGTTTTAGAATACAGTATTAGAGTGAAATCAACAAATAAACTAAAACAAACACCTATGCTAAATTGTTTTCAATTTTTGAAACTGTCACTATATGTCTTCAGTGGACTCACGTCCCATTCAGGGTGTTTTTCCACTTCATGCCTAGCAATCCCAGAATAGACTTTGTATGATCCATGATGTTCATAAACCAGTGTGTTGGTGATACTGTAAGTACAGAACTGCGCAAAAGTCTTGAGCACATATTTAAAAAATAATAATAATTTATGTAGATTAAATGAAAGAAATGGGAACACATGTTTACTGCGACAGGCTGCAAAGTGTCTAAAAATACAATTAAAAATTGTTTATGTAGGAACCTCAGCAGCAACCTCATTTCCCCTCTCGTCTGTTCCAACCACTCAGCATTCAGCATCACCAGTATACTAATCACCGGCCTGATCATCTGTCATCATCTACACCTGTTTCTCTCTGGTTTCTCTCATAGGTCACTGTGTGGCTTAACAAACAGAAAACATTCCTCTGAAACTGCTCATACAACCAAAACTTGCTAAAAAATGAGAGCTAAAACCAGTTCTTTAGAAATCCTTGAGACCTATTCCTCAAAAGACTACATTAAAAATACAAGAAAGTCTGGCTCTTTGGAAGCAAAATATGAGGAAATGATGGGTGGCTTAAGACTTTTTCACAGTACTATATATAAATTTTAAAATAAGCAGTAACCAGAATTCACTACACTAAAGATTTTCCAAAGTATTTCTTAGCTTTCATGAGTTAGCCACAGTAAATCACATAAGTAGAAATGCTGGGCATGGAGGTGCAGTGGGCAGCAATGCTGACACAGCTCCAGAGCCCCCAGTTCGACCCTGACCTTGAGTTATTCGCTGAGTTTGTGTGCATAATTTCTCTGGGTCCATGTAAGTTTCCACCAGTTTCTCTGTTACATCTCTTTTAACATTTCAAACTGCTACTAAACATTATGTATTTAAGTGTGTCAAATGTTTTTAAAGACCTAGGATGGATTTTTTTTTTTTACATGAAACATGTGATTATGATATTTTGTGACATTTTCCTGCTTTAAACTTCTTTGCCCTGGAGACCACATCGGGGTTGATCAGAATACGATATATACTTTTTCCTATAGCGTTCTGTATAAACAGTACAGAGGCAGAAACAGGAATCGTTGTTGTCGTGCCAGTGTGGAGGTAGTGCGAAACATGATCTGTGTAAAAGGGGAAGCTTCCCATTGTGGAATGAGAGTTCCACTGAGAGGTTTGAAAAACAGCAAATAGTTAAACGTGACCCCAATGACTAGACAAACCCTCGACATTTCTAGCACAACCCGTTGTGAAACAAAACAATTAACTGAAGGATCAACTGAGATTAAGATTGATCAGTAGTGCTTATACATTGGAAGGTACAGTTTCTGCCTCATCTATCAAAGTCTAGGCTAGAAAGGACAAAAGAAACAAATAAGTAACAAATCTGTTGGAAACTGCAGCAAACTGGGGAGAGGGTGATGTTTGCAAGTTCCTTACCCTCCGAGCAGAGTGTTCCAATTGTAATTATGTAAATTTGCACGGCTAGCAAAAGCACCTCAGTTCCGTTTTTGTTGTTAAAGCAAAAGTACTAAGGGTATGTCCTATGCATATATTCTGAATCCAAGACTCCAACACATTTATTACAACCACACACAAAGATGGCTTAACATTGGATTTGTGGGTTCAGAGTCAATACCATGATTTCTGTGTAAAAGTACCTAATGACTTCTGTTTAGTTGGTATCATGCTGCATAGAATTGTCTCCACAGAAATGTCAGCTAAAGTCATCTTGAAGCTTTCTTTTCTGACCCAGTGGTGTTCCACATGGCTTTTCTCCACTGCTACGCTGGTATGCTGTCAGCCTTGTCCAGTGCCACAAAACCTCTGCAGTCAACTTCAAATTCCATTCTTTGTGAAAGTGTGACAGTTTATTATACCTTGCTTTCTCACCTATCTTCCACCATCAAGTCCACTAGGATCATATTCTTTAGCTAATATCCCAGCTAGTCACTCACACTTGCAATGGTCTTCTATGGAATATGCTTGTTACTGAGGATCCTTGTGCCGTTTAGTCCTGCAATGTTCTTTAGCATTGTCATACCACCAGATATACCAGTCCTCATTTAGAGCCTCAGCCTCCCAAAGTGAAAGATGTTAATCTTCTCTAAAAGATGGGAATGGTAGAGATGGGAATGTCCTAAACCAGCAATGACCACAGGATCCTAAGTTGAATGCTGTTCTGGTAAATCATCATCCTTCACACTTGCTAGTTGAGTGAGCTGAGCCAGCTGGCAGGCTCTGATTTTTAAATTTGATGTTCCATTCTTTAACTTGCTGTTGGACATGTACTTTATTTAGATGTTGCAAAACATTACAATGGAGTCTCTTGATGATTGTGCTTCATTGACCCAAAATTTGTTGGGCTGAAGCTCATTATTGCTTAGTTATTGAGCTTCTCTAGACCTTGCAGAATATTCTTGGGATAATTACCAAATTAATTGCTCATTCTTATTCTAAATATAGAGTAGGGCTGATTTTTTTAAGAGGCATCTAGAATTAACAAGTATTTTGCTTATCTACATATGCAAATCAACATGATTAACTGGGAAAAAAAACTAGAAAGCAATTAACGTGTGTCTAGCAGTTCATCATCTCAGATTTTTAAAAACTTTTATTTAACTTCGATTCTTATACATTTTATAATAGGGAAAGTGTTACCACTTAACTGCTATGCTAAAATGAGACCTGATGTAATTACTATGCTGCAAGTATTCACTTGGGTCTTCATTACCGGCCAGATGAATATGCATTATTTATTTATTTTTTACACGAACTCCACAAATCCCCTTAAGACATATTAATACGGCAAATTTTTACATGGCCTTGACGTGAACAGAGAAGGGAAGCAATTGTGTTGTTGCCTGACAAAGGCCAAAGCCACAAGTACCGTTTTAAAGAGGAAATTGGTTTATTGTCTATATTCAGAAAGAATCACAAACTTAATGCTTGATTAATTATTTTCCAGTAGATAAAATGGCCATGCAATTCGATTTTTTTCATGATTGCCAAACATTTGTGCAACAACATTAAATGTTTCATTAGCGATTTTTACTTCTTATTGCAAACACAACAAAATGCAAATTACAATTATTATACAGAATGTCCTAGGAAGAAAATATAGTAAATGTAATTATTTAAGGGTCTTCAAGTGAAGACTTGTGATTAAATGTCTCATGAATGAAGGCAGAAAACTGACATTTACAGAAGACTTTGAACTCACTATAATGATGAGACTGCATTAAAACATTTGAATAGTGCAAATGTTCTAAAGGACACCAAATGTCCTTGAATGACGATCCCATTGCGAACGTTATCATGAACACACAATCATTCATGAAGATTCATGAACACCACGTGCAATACTAATAAAGCCAACTTTAAATAAGTGTATAATACAATTTTATATTATGACTATTTCTAAAGTTTTTTAAACATTTTAAGCTATGAATTTATTTCCTTTGTTGGCAGATAATTATGCTATTTGTTTATATTACCATACAGATCTTAGATTAAGCAAGGGATTCTCGGTAATGGAACCAAACCCAGTTTCATCTATGAAGATACAGTCATGCAGGATTGCATCAGTTTCTACTTGAAAAAAGTCTATCAAATAAGACACCTTTGTGTAGCTCATAACACAGGCCAGTTATACATTTCATTCAGTGTATATTACTCATCTCTATATATTCATGTTGCAGATCTTTTACCCTGTCAGAATTCCTTTCATATAAAACTTGTTCTTGTTGTTGATAAAGACACCTGACAGACATTACTGAAAACAGTGTGGTCATTAAGGATGTTCGAATCTCTTTGAGGCGTACTGCATTACTGGCCAAAGCCATGATTACAACAGCCTTCTCTTGTTGCTCTGAGAATATGGGGCTCCTTCCTCCTCGACCTTCTCGACCCTCAATACTATGTGGACCAATCAAAAAGCACATGGAGCCCTTAAAGCTCAGAGCATTTTAGGCATTATTTGTTTAGCTGTTATTTTTTTTATAAATATATATAGAGCTCAGGATTGTGCAGTATAGACCTTTTTTTGCAGGATTGTGCAGGAATTCCTTTTTTCAGCACAAAATAGGAAATATAAGGAACTGAATTTTAGTTCATTTTAACCAACTACCAATTACATTTTGAGTAATCAGAAAATCCGAAAACGGGTCAAATAGGCAAAGAAATCTCAC
The DNA here is from genome assembly GCA_030068275.1 of Clarias platycephalus. Taxonomy (NCBI): domain Eukaryota; kingdom Metazoa; phylum Chordata; class Actinopteri; order Siluriformes; family Clariidae; genus Clarias; species Clarias platycephalus. The sequence continues at coordinate 12,317,730 of JAQQZT010000017.1, forward strand.
AGTTATACATGATTACGTGTTTTTCTGGTTTATAACAGCAGTGATCATTTTTGCCCAATTTGCCCTTTATAAAAGTAGTGATAACTTTTGTCCTACCTGATATATTCAAAAACCCAAATAAACAGTTTTGTAGTTTGCATCCTCCCTATTAACACACAACGGTAAGGCTTATAAGCACATATTTTATATTTTAATTATCATTGAACTATGTTGTGTTGCCGGCATGTATCTGTGTCACTTGAGTTTGAACATGGCCACTTAATATTGATCCTGTGTATTTTTGCATCTATATTCATCTGTGATTTCTTCATTTTTTCCCATTCGAACATTGTAAGGGAGATTTTAAGTTTTTCATAGACAAGGTGTATTGTGCAGTGACAGAAAACTTATTTGACAAAAATGGACATGTCCCACATTACCAGTTGTTACTCTAATTGTTTAGCAGTGCTCGTCCAAATGTGACCCAGTCATATCAAGTTAGGTATAAGTCACACAGGTTAGTTTTTCGCTGTGGTCGATAGTGTGCAGTAGATTAAATGTATCAAATCTCCAATTTTGGCTAAACTGGGTCGAGAAAATTCCTTATCTTCCTGATCCTTCAACACAATTGAGCCAGTTTTAATTCTGAACATTGTCTTAAAGCATTTTAATGAACACTATCCAAGCCGGATACCCAAGTTGCGATAGAAAAAAAAGCTTTTAAAAAAGCTGTACTGCTTGTGAAGTTATTTTTTAGGAGTAACACGGAAATCCTGCTGTCAACATGAGGCTGGGGCTTCCCTCTGACTACACCAGAAACATTTAAATGTTTAAAAATAGGAGTTTTCCAAGGCCTTCCTGGTAAACAAGCTTATACTGACCATATCTCAGCAACTGTACATAATACAGTAGAACATTTTGTACCAAAATGGAGCTTCCAGGAAGCTGAAATTGTGCATTATAGTAACACATTAACATTGATTATCCATGATCATCCACTATATTGCAGTAAACTGTTGACAAGATCATGGGAACCCAAGGCTCACCCATTCCTGCGGGGATCCAAGGCCAGCCTGTCGGGTCAAATGTCTGAAAAAAAAGTCAATGCTGTGTATTGACTGTGTACACACAGCCTGGACACAGGCCCAGCCGGCGAAGAGCTCAAGGACACTGGCCCAGCCTCCAGACTCCCCATTCAATTGAGCACCCATAGGATAGACTGGACAAATTAGTCCTATCCATAGAAGCCCCACCCTGCAACCCACAGCACCTAAAGTAACATCTGCTAACAAACTGATGCCAGACACCACAACACATCATGCATGAAGAGGCCAGGGCTGCCCAGGCGGCACAAGGGGAACCTAAACAATCCTGGGTTTAATGTTTCGCATTGTAATGTTATGACTGATGAGGTTACATTTGATTGTCTTCTTTGTCCACATCATTTTACAGGGATACATTTTCCTCTTCTTCTCTCTGCTCCTCTTGCTCTGCTGGTTTCTTCTCTCATCCTCACTCACCCTCTCCCTCTTCCTCTCTTTCATTTTTTATTTCTTTCCTTTCCATTTCCTTCAATTGTCCTGTATTCAGGACAGGAGGCAGGGTACACGCTGGACAGGGTGCCAATCCACGGCAGGGTAATTTGGGAATGCCAATCTGCAGTCTTTGGACTGGTGATTAATCAGGCTCTGGGTCCCTGCAAATTATTAGTTCCCAGAAATCCCTGATCGGCCTTCTCCTCGGCTACTAGTTTAATATCTTCCTCCTTCTAATCATCATGTTCGTAACAGCAACAGATCCAGCAGTATTTTGTGATGTCATTTCCTTTGCACAAAGTAATGCTTCGTGCCACAGTCTGGCCTTTAAAAGGAAAACCAGGCCGGGCTTTGAAGTGGTATGTTATCAGACACACATATGCTTTACATCTTCAAAGAACTTGGGCGCACGTGCACATGCATGTGTGTGTGTGGGTGTGGGTGTGGATGTGTGTATGTGTGTGTGTGTGTGTTCATTTTATGTGTGCCACGTGCCTTTTCCTGTTTCTATGTGTGTGGTCTCAAACTGAAAAGTCCTGTCTCTGTGTGTCTATGTATGTGTGCGTAAGGGAATGTAAGTGGGTGTGTGCTTATAAATGGATTTCATGAAGATTTTGAACCAGAACACACCAGGAACTAGAACCAGTAAAGTCTGGAATGTAACACACACACACATACACACACAAACACAGTTACATCTCTGATAGTAGTAATGGTGGAAATTTACATGTTATATGCTGTTAAGGGATGGATCATATTTCTCTCTCTCTCTCTTTCTCTTTCTCACACACACACACACACACACACACTTACACTAAGTCGGTCAAGCAGGGTATAAAAACATTAAAATCCTAAACAGCTGTTGAATGTGCTGCCTCTTTTTGCTAATTATAATCTAAGTAGGTTTCCTCTTCCCTACACACACACACACACACACACACACACACACACACACACACACACATGCCATCTGCTCACATGCTGTTTAATTAAAGAAAAGCTCATTTAAGTGATGATAGAGGAGGAGGCCCTGCAAGGCTTTTCTGCTGAACCTCAGAGTGTGCTCTGTCTTCTATTATTTTCTAATAAATTCTGTTTACTTACGCTTCCAACTACATCGTCAACCCATACTCATACACCCCGCTCCATGCAAGCATTGTATACTTAAGCTTGAAGTTGTGCACTACAGTACGTGTGTTGAATGTCTTCTGAATCATCAGCCAAGAACAGGAATCAGATGACACGCTGGACACGTTGGAGGACGAATGAAGAATCCAGGTTTAATGAGCCACTGTAAGCTCACATCCCTGTCCATGGTGGAGAGAAGTGAAGCTAGATAAGATCTGTGTAGATGTTGCAGCCTGTCCACCTTCATGTTTTCGCATGCTGTGCATTCTCCAGTGCTTTCAGCTCACCACACTTGTAAAGAGTGCTTATTTGAGTTAGTGTAGCTTTTTTTTGTCAGCTTGAAACAATATGGCAAACAATCAAGTATGCCAAACTCTTACTCAAACCAAACCCAACTGGCATCAGCAAGCATGCCACGGTCAAAATCACGCTCAGTGTTCCTCATTCTGATGTTAGATGTAAGGGTTAGGGTAAGGGTTGCATGGTGGCTTAGTGGTCGCCTTGTACCTCCAGGTTCCGGGTTCGATTCCCGCCTTGGGTCTGTGTGCATGGAGTTTGCATGTTCTTCCCGTGCTTGGTGAGTTTCTTCTGGGTATTCCGGTTTCCTCCCACAGTCCAAAGACATGCAGGTTAGGCTAACTGGCGCTCCCAGATCAGGCTTTAAGCTGGCAACCTGACCCCTTAAGTAAATGCCACTGGAATGACTGATATATCTCCAGGGTGGGGACTATCCATCGCTCAATGTGCTGGATGGCACAATCGCTCAATGGCACAATGGCATTAAAACCACCTAGGTTTTAGGTTTCCCTTGTGCCACGCATTCTGTGGATTTGGACTTGTTCATATGGCACGTCCTGTAGGTCCTCAGTCAAACTGGGATATACGTAGGTAGGTTGGAGACTGGGTTCTCAGCCTTAAACTATTTGCCTGCCAGGCTCGTTTGTGGTCATCTTTGGTGCACTGGGTGTCCTAGGGGCTTTCTCTCATGGCCAACATTGGCTTTTTTGTGGAATTAGACCAGACAGCATACAGTAGCTAGTATTTGGTCCCAGCAGGCATGGGCGAGTCTTGGGCGCCCAGTCCAGTTTGCTTTTATACCAGGGTAAAAAATTATCTTCACTCTGGCTGTAGAATTTATTGTAATTAACTTTAATTAGCAAGTCAAATACATAATTATTCAACGTAATATCCTTGCCACTAAATGTCATGCCATTTTCATACGCTTTGTCCATCTATCAACAAGATTTTTGTATGCACTCATTAAAAAACGTTTTCGCCTGAGCTGCAAGTCACGAATGCACCGCTGTCTTCATATCTTCATCAGAAGTGAATCTTCATCCTCGTAGGCCTGTTTGCTGATATCCAAGTGCTTTAGTTGAAGCTCCCAGGTACAACCTCAGACCACTTTTTTTTTTTCCTCACACCGCAGTTACAAATGAACTGATGTAACACATTCACACCTTTGAACGACAAGTTTTCACCCTTATATAAAATTGATAATGAATGTTATTCAATTGACCTCACAATAATGTTAATGTTATGGCTGATTGTTGTATTGCACAAAATCAGCCATAACAAAATTCATAACAAAATTCTCAAGAAATTGCTATAACAAGTAAGATACAGACTTCACTGTGTTGTTCTTTAGGTTTGGATTAGCTTCCAATTGATGTTACATTCCTCAAACCTGCCTAGACCCCCAATAAATCGATATCGCTCCTAGCTTTGGTAATTACTCTTCTGGTTTATTAGAGAGCGAGGTTTTAATGCTAAATCTCCCGGGTTTTGAAAAGAGTCGCTGCTACGCACTTAGCCAAAGCGTTTACACATTCCTTTGCTTTAATTAAAGGGCAATAAAGCAAACAGGTTTTTTTTTTTTTTACTTTGTATCTCACAAATGAGTTCCAGATCGTTCGCAGGGTTATACGGTGTGTTTCAGGGTGGGGAAGGAAGTCTTATGCAAACACACAAACAAATACACCTAAAGCTATCTCCGGCACCGGGGCTTTTAGCTGTCGTTTTAGTTGCTTTTCATTCATATGGTCATGACACACTTCTCATGTTCACACCTTTCCTATTCTTGTTGAACCCAAGCGTGTATCTTGTGTCAGTCTCACGATTTTACTGTGTGTGTATGTGTTTGTGTGTGTGTGTGTGTGTGTGTGTGTGTGTGTGTGTGTGTGTGTGTGTGTGTGTGTGTGT
>JAQQZT010000017.1:12323954-12334619 GCA_030068275.1 Clarias platycephalus
ACACACACACACACACACACACACACACACACACACACACACACACACACACACACACACACATCCATACACACACTCACATCCATACACACACTCACATCCATACACACACTCACATCCATACACACATCCACTGATGTCCATAGATTGTCAATTATATTCCAGTAAACTGGTGACAGAATTACGGATGCCCAAGGCTCAGTTACACCAAAGAGGAACCAAATCCCACAGAAAAGCCAATTCACACAAATTGCCAAAAAATGTCAGCACTGGCCACAGTAGAAAGCTATCAGAACACACAGTGCATCAAAGCCTACTGTACCATGAATGCAGCTCAGCAGGCAAAAATACAAGGTTGTTGGTCCAGCCTCCAAATTCCCCAGATTTCAATTCAATGAGCATCCATGGAATGCACATGAAACAAGCCTGAGGACCCACCCTGAAACCCACAGCACCTAAAAGATCCTCTGCCAAAGTTCCGGTGCCAGACAACACAGCACACATACAGAGGCCCTGTGGAGTCAAACCCTCAGGGGACAGAGCTCCTCCACTGGCACAATGGGAACCTAAAACCTGGGTGGGTGTTAATGTTAATAGTTTTAAAGTTATGGCACATTGGTGTGTATACTGCCCACTGCCCAGCCAAAATTTAAGTTGCCCTTTCAGAAGGGTTAAATCATCATCATTCAACTGGATCAAGCAAAGAAAGACTAATCAGAGAAAAGGCTTTAGTTTGTAAGGAGCATAAAGCTTGGACTTTGGAGCAATGGAAAAAAGTCATGTGGTCTGATGAATCCAGACTGACCCTATCAGGGTAAGTTACTGCCTTTAGAGACTAGAGTAACTTGAGATAGAACCAGGGACCCTCGAGATGTGGAACAGCTGTAATTCCTTCTGCACCACAGTGCTGTGCTAGTGGGGCAGGTCTACAATAATGATGGCATTGTCTCGAAGTCAAGAAGTCATTACATTTGACTTGTGCTATCGACTCCTATAGTGAAGTCTATAGTCAGCAGCACACATACTGCAACTCTCGCAGCTCAGAATCAATTTTCAGGAAAATTCCTGTATTTCTTAAAAACCTTGGAAAATGCAGACAATTATCTTTTCTTTCTCTTAGTCTTTATATGGGGAAACCAGTATCGCATCGCACACCGATTTGCACACCCTAACCCGTCTTGCAAATGCTTTATTTTCCTGATGAATTCTCTAACCTTGTGTCACGTCCTCCTTTAATCAGTTTATCTAAAGTCATATGTTTCCTTATTTCAGTGTGACATCTTATTGCACATTTTGTTTCATTATGTCTAGGCCTATTTTTTTTGTTCTATGTTCTGTGGCATCTGGAGGTTGTATGATTTTCGGAGTACGGATTATCCTTGTTTGTATCTGCCTGCATCTGTGTATTTAACATGATTTTAAATTGTTTATTATGCCTAATAAATTGCATGCTAAGTTCATGCACTTGCATCCTCACTTCATGTTTAATTTCATTTATTTCCTTTTTCTCCATTCATTCATTTACATAGAACCAGATCTTGGCAACATTTTCATTAACAATTCTGTCTGTTGCTCCTCTATCACTGAAAATGCTCAGCATGGGGCAGCATGATTCCTGCCCTACTGGCTGTCTATTAGTGTTTGTTCTATAACACAATTCACATTTTGACCACTAGGTGAAATAATAACTCTATAGAACTAAATACTTGTTGTCTTATAATTGAGCAAAATCTACAAAAAATTTAACAACGCACTGGTTCACAAAATCTTTCGAAATATGTGATAAACATTTCAACAGAACTTAAAACGCATGGAGCAGTGAATGAGGATTTCATGAAGATTCAATTAAAATTGTACAGGTCATAGAGCTGCCTGGCCCTACTTGTTACCCCTATAGAAGAGCCACCACTTACTGCAACACAAATATCAGATGATGGCAATCATCGTGGGTTGCATTACAAAGCTGCTTGCATGTGATTAAGGGCTGGTAGAGATAAGCTAACTCATCTCTGCCAGCTTAGACAACTCATTAATGCAGAGGGACCTGCTGTGATTAGCTGAGTGTGAATGGGACATCCCTCCATGCGATTGGCTCTGTGACAATGTGGGAATTCATGGGGACCTCAGGAATCGCACTGAGAGCGTGCCAACCTCAACAGTTGCTGCCACACATGTTGCCCGGCAACAGGAGCGTGTGCTATATTGTATTGCTCGAACATATAGGTTGTGTGTCTGTGAAAGAGAGAGAGAGAGCGGGAGAGTCTGTGTGTGTGTGTGTGTGTGTGTGGGTGTGTGTGTGGGTGTGTGTGTGTGTGTGTGTGTGTGTGTGTGGGTGTGAGAAAGAGAGAGACAGAGAGAGTGAAAGAGATTCTATGCGTGTGTGTGTGCACATACAGTATATTTGCTGGCTGATTATAATTATCAAACACCTTTAAAGATAACCAACTAAAAGGCGGTGTTGTTTGAGCCGAACCCAGTTCTTAAATGCATGATCATGTTAAGAGTTGGCAAACACTACACTGAGAGGGTTTTTTCCATTCAAGCTATTTTGAACGACTTGGCACTATTGTGCATTTTTTTTCCCCATCTCACTAATCGGCAATTTATTAGGCCTTCCTTTGAAGTGAGAAGTGAATCATTGTCTTCCTGTGAAATGTTTCACTGCCTTGTGAAACATAATGCGGTGTCTGTAAAGCCGGTAAAACTGGTGTTTCAGAACCTGCCGAAAGGGAGTTGTTTTAACACAGGAATGCAAACTGTCTTGTCCATGGGAAACTCACTTCCCTGGCTATGTGTGTGTGTGTGTGTGTGTGTGTTAGAGAAATAGAGAGCATTATATGTATTTCTTGGTGGAGACCAAATATCTCCACATGGATAGAAATATCAGACAGTTTTGAATGTGTGGTCCCCTTGAGAAAACCAAAAGAACCAGATGGTTTACATACTTTTGTGGTTAAGAGAAGGGTTAAATTTAGATGATATACTGTAACACTTAGTTGTAAATTATATTATTTTTCAGAAATGTCAGTGCAAGTTCCTCACATAGATATTAAGATATTAACTTAGACTGACATATTGTGCGTGTAATCTATATATAATATATATAATTCTTCATGGCATAGATTCACATTGAAGATACACATTACTCGAACAATTTCTTCGAGATTTTGGTCTATATCGACATGATCCATAATGCCGTTCCACCATATCCCAAAGCTGCTGTATTGACCTGAGATCTGGTGATCTGGTGACTGTGGAGGCCCTTTGATTACCGTGAACTCATTGACATGTTCAAGAAACCAGTTTGAGTTAATTTTAGCTTTGGGCGTGGTGTCATTAAAAGATGGACATGGTCAGCAACGATACTCAGGTAGGCTGTGGCATTTAAATGATGTTCCGTTTGGTACTAACGGTCCAAAGTGTCCAAGAAAATATCATCCCAACCATTACACCACCACCACCACCAGCCTGAACCGCTGATACAAGGCAGGGTGGTGGATTCATGCCTTTTCAAATTTTAACGCTACCATCTGAATGTCACAGCATGTTGCCTGGTCCTTAGAGCAGTTTCCAGTCTTGACGACTTTGGTGAATTGTAGGCTCGTTTTTCTTGTTCTTAGCTGACAGGAGTAGCACCCAGTGTGGTCTTCTGCTGCTGTTTCAAGGTTCAACGTGTACATTCAGAGATGCTCTTCGACATACCTTGGGTGTAATGAGATGTTATTGGAGTTTCTGTTGCTTTTCAGCTAAACCCAGTCTGGCTATTCTTCTCTGACCTCGGGTATCAACAAGGCATCTTCTCTTTTTTCAGACCATTCTCTAGAGATGGTTGTGCGTGAAAATCCCAATAGATAGGCCAGCCAGCCATCCATCCATCTAGGAGCTTATGTAGTCCAACCAGAGACCTTGGAGGCCATTGTATTTATTCCCATTTTGTACAACCATGGTAGGACCTCCAGTCAACATTCACACTCACATTAACACACATATTCACACACTACGGGCAATTGGGAATGCCAATTAGCCTCATCTGCATGTCTTTGGACTGTGGGAGGAAACCAGAGAACCAGGAGGAAACCTAGGCACAAGGGAGTTCATGCAAACTCCATGCACACAGACCCTGGGAATCGAACCCAGGACCTGGAGGTGCAAGGAGACAGCGCTATTCATGAGGCCACATCACCGCAGGTGTTCAAGTCCCATCTAAAAACTCTTATGTTTTCTTTGGCGTTTAAACTAACACGAGATGTTGATTTTATATATTGTGTTTGAATTAGCGGTATTATTTTATTATTTATGTCAATCACTTTGTGACATTCTTGTTGTTAAAGTGCTATACAAATAAAGTTGAGTTGAGTTGAGTAACCACTAAGCCACCGTGCCGCCATTAGATCAGCAGTTTCGCAAATACTCAGACTAGATGCTTGGTTTGAACTTCAGCTGATCATCTTGACCATATCTACATGCATAAATGCATTGAGTTGCTGCCATGTGATCGTTCCTTTAGATCTGCATTTGATGAAGTGTTTTTGTTGAATTTTCCAATTCAAATGTGTCCTGCATCACATTCAGGCTGGTTGAGCGGTTTGAGTTTTGTTGCATCACGTTACTTTAACATGTTAAGCATTTATTTAATTCTTATCATTGCAAGAATGAACTAGACAACGTTCATCCTGATTAATTCGTAGGAAAAGAGAGGAAATAAATAAGTGATTGAGCAAAAAGCAGTAAGTGAGTAAGAAAGAGGGATAATGAAGGGATTGAGTGAAGGAGGTCTTTTTAAGTGCTCCTGTTCCAAATCAGCTCCCACAGTTTGGAGATAAAGGGACCAGTTGCCGTGGCAACACAAGTATAAAAGGGAAAGTATCTGATGGGCTTTGCAGGGGTGGTTCATCCTGTGCCACACACACGCAAACACACACACACACACACACACACACACACACACACACACACACACACACACACACACACACGGGCACATTATTACAGTATCCCATAAGCAAAACCCCCAAGTATAGACACCTGATTTTTGTGCAGACGATAAGGAGACATTCTACAACACTGTGTTTCCTCTGGAATAGTACACTCCAAAACATCGAACACACATTGAATAAGACAGACACTCCTTTAACAATCAAGAGGAAAAAACTCTTATGTTTTATTTCACCATAAATTTCACATTGTGAAAAAAATCACTTGTACAAAATAACGTTAACCGCCGTGGTTGTGACAGAGCGACAACAGAATAACAAAACATACTAGAACGTACAGAATAGAACAATACAGCCCAACATTGACAGTGTTGACAGACAAAGGCAGACGATGATTAAGAGTTTTATGCCACGTGCAAGCCTGCGACTCGGCTCTTGATCTTCGAGTCGGGGAAAACAGGGTCAGTGGGAGAGGAAGAGGGAGGGGGAGAGTGAGGACAAACAAAACACTTGACAGCTACCAGTTCAAACGCTGTGTGTAGTTGTGGGACGGGAGGAGGGGAATTGTTGACCATTGCCTGGGAAACGCTACTTGAGACGAGGCAAGGACGGGCCATCTGATTAGCTAGAGGTTTGCGTGTGCAGTGTGCTGGAAAAAAAAAAAAAAACAGAGAGGGCTTTCTGTTTAAGCATAGATCTGAGCGCTTCAAAGGCAGCAGGATAAAGCAGCATTATATTGAAAAAAGGGAGAAGGTGGAAAGGAAGAAGCTCGGGGAAGGAATGTGAGGCCCGGCCTCTATCTTTCCGATCTCGTCATGCGTTCTATAAGAAACCGAAGTCAAACCTATCCCTCCCGAGATCTTCTATATAGCAGGCATTCCGCGTGACAAATAAAGCATACAGAACTGCTACCTTCAATCTATAAATGCATAAGCTTATTCGTACCCTCTTCACAGGTTGTAAATTGTGCTCACAATTATGTCGGACCTGTTATTCTACAGCTTCTTCCCATAGCTCTATTCTGTGATACTTAAGTACAAACACAGCATGTGACCTTTGGAAAGTAGCATCATCACCATCATCATCGGCGTAATAATAAACACAGTTCAATATTAGTCACTGAACGTAGCCAGAAAATAAAACCCTTCATAACACGTAGGACTGGTAAATACAGAAAACCCTGAGGAAAAGTAAATTTATAGTCCAATGCCACTCTTTTGTTTTACAGATGTTTGTAGGAAAGACATTTAACAGCAGTCTAAGGACTGTTTCAATGTCTCCAACAACGCTTACTTAAGACTTTGAATAGGGAAAAAAAAAAGAGCAAACGTCTATCTCGAGGGTGTTAATAATAATTAACACCTGTCACTGTGCTCAGGGACATCTGTGACAGGTCCAGTTGTTTTATGCGCCGCAGCTGCTGATGTCAGATTTCTCGCTGCATGCCATGGTGTCTTTATCGGTCATATCAAATTAGACTGACACCAAGTTCTAATATCGTGACACTGACAAAGCATTATCATCAAGTGGCCACGCTACGGTACTCTGCAGTCAACTTAGGCCAAGGTTTCAACCAAACTGTTGAATGGTGCATTATTAGTATTATTGCAGCTTTTTTTTATTGTTTTCAGTAAATGTATCTTCATTTATAAGTTTTGGTGTAACTGCATACTGTAAGCATAGGAAATCCTGAATTTATACACCATTACATTTGATCCTAAAGTCCCTGGGCCACGACTAGAACTTTTTTCTCTCTCTTTTGCAATAGGTCACAGTACACATTCTTAACCCCCAGCCCTTCCCCCAAGGGTTCCCAAACCAACTGCTCCATTGTAATTCTGGGTAATCTGATCTTACGATGTCATTCCTCCCATTCTTATCTGGGTGATGACCTCAGACCTCAAGCCTGCCCGCTTTCAGGTCAGTCCAACCAGAGGTCCGGGATTCTCTGACCCTTACAAATTCGGCTGCGCCACTACGAAGTAGACGTGTGCAAAAGAGCAGTTCGTATGTAACACAAAGCAGTACAGGCCATGCGTAGCACAAAACACTTGCGAAATCTGTACAGCTGGATATGTAGGCAAGCATCTTTTTTTTTTATCAATAAATACAAAACTTAACATACACAGTTCAAATGAATAATAAAAAAAATAAAAAAAAACACACAACTGTAAAATAAAGCTTATAAATTAAGACTATGAATAGACACTGCTCTCTTTTCAGTTCAGGTTGTTCGTTGTTGTTGCCATGGAGACATTACCTCTCCAGCAGACAGAACGACTCTCACCTTACTCTCTCTCTCTCCTTCTATCGTTCTGACTTTCACATTTATATTGAGGCTGTACGTGCGAGAACAGAACCACTCAGTACAAAGTTAAGCAGGCTAACTTTACACCAACGAGTTCTCTTGTCTAATCATTAGGAGGTGTTGACAAAATGACAGTGTCCCTGTCGAGAAAAAGACAGTTGCTTTCTAAAATGCTCATCATCCATCCAAGTCTCAGTGAACATGCTTGGGTTTTTTTTGGTGTTTTTTTTTTTTTTTTACTTTTTGGAAGAAGAATGAATAATATAGTACGATCAAACATGCTGGGACATGCTGGTCTTTTTCACATACAAACACATACACAAACACATCTGGTGTGTGGTTCTTGTCTGGATGCCTTCTCACAGCAAGTTTTCACACCAGGTTGAGGAGGTCTGACACGAGAGACAGACAAAATGTCTCCGTTTCACGTCTGTGAATGGTTTAAAAAAAATGTGCCTTCATGGGATAATTAAGCAGTTCTCTTGTCTCTGCCATACAAATCTGGAGTGAAAATGCACGACATAAAAGCAGGAGAGCACAGTGAAAATATTTGAAAAATATATATTAAGAAGGCATCTTCATGCTTTCATTCAGCAATCGGTCTTCCTTCTATTGCGTCCTGCCTCTCTCCTGTTCAGTCCCACTGGTATAAGTTCTTCTTGCAAGAAAGATGCACAGAAAAGTAATTAAGCTTACACACTATTTTCATCCCAGAACAAAATAGTGGGTACACGCCGGCACATAGATATGACAAGAAAACATGCCAGGCGCTAATTAGCCGTTTTCAGATTAGCAGTAGGTTCATTTGGTTGTCATGGCAAACAATGTCCCAAGACTCAAAAATAAAATGTCAAGGAAACGTTTCAGGAAAGATTCCCCCAACACAAAGACTTTAAAGAACACCATCCAAAAAAAAAAAAAAAAAAAAAAAAAAAGTGAAAGCTGCACTGCTGGATATCTTCAATATTAACGTTGAGCTTTTGATGGTAGAAGAAGTCTTTTGATGAAATTGCACAGAAAGCAGGAAATCGTCACAGCTGGAATCCAGTACCTCACACAGGACGTCTGTAAAGAAAGCAGACGACATGTAAGATTTTCAATCATTTCATTTTGAAGATGTTTTTCCTATTAAGGCATGAAATCCCACTGTCCAAACAGAACAGACTACATTTCTGCTAAATTGACGAAATTCCGCTAAATGGGATAAACAACAAAGAGCAGACGTTGTCCCGAAGAAACACTTCAATTGCAGAAACGATGCTGGAAAAAAAATAGCAATAACAGTTCTCAAAGATAAAGTCCAGATGCTGTCTCCCAACCCTGGCCATTTGTTTCCCTATTTTCCCAGTCGGGAAAAGAAAAACCTGTTGCAGAAGGACAGATCATTTGAACACACCTGTTTAAACGACATGCAAGGGAAACCGGAACCCTAAAAAATAGCCATTTGACCTTTGGAGAACCTGAAAAATTCTATCCCTCTGCAAACAAAGAGCTTTAATGAAACTAAGTCACTTAGATGATCATAGAATACTCCCGAATGTATTTTCAAACAAAATGTATATTCGTTTTATGGAATTAGGGACCTAGAAGCTTATGCACGTACTAGCATTTCACTCTTGCTTGGATACCATCAACGTAGAAAGTTTTCTCAGTACATCAGAGCCACGATCAGACTGTCTGCTTTACATCTAAAACGCTGGCCTCCCAGGAACTCCTTTAATGGCCCAAACATGTCGAAATCACTTGAATAAACAAGCTAGTGGTGTTTTTGTAAATTATTGTGTGTACAGGTGTGTCTCTTTTACAAGTTGGTGAGAAGTTATTCACTGATTTACAAGGATCCCCTTGCTGAGGGGATCATTATTAACGGAGGTGCGACCTCTTTCTAAAATGTTTGCACCATTCAAATGGGTCTCATTACAGTCTCAAGTACTGTGCTTGAAGTCTTCTGGAAATGTCACTGTTTTACGCCTCATTCACAACTTTGACTTGAACCCCCCCTTGTATATCTAGCTCGAAAATGTACAACAGGAATCAGTACTAGATGGTTCACTATGTTGCTAGAGCCTTATATAATTTAACCTGAGCTAGCCAACGAACAAACCATACCAGCTACTGAAATGCCATCATTTAGCCAACTAACATCACCTTACTTTATATACTGACGTTCATTTCTGCATGGCTCTGAACAAGAACGTCACGTAATTTATTATTATTGGATGATGAGTACTTTTCATCAAGACTGTTTTTTTTTTTTACTTCACTGCGAAAGAGGAAATTAAAGGTTCTAACAGGAGTCGGTCAGCCATCAAGTCCAACTTTGTTTTGAGAACTGCAAAGACAATTGCAATGAAAACATCTATCAAGCGAGTAGTAAATTACAGTCAGTGATTGCATTTTTCCCCCTAAACTAACTGGTTCTTGTTGATTGTTGCTGATCTGTCATTCTTGTTGATTTTATGTGGATTATATCCTAGTTTGCAGAACTTCTCAGTTCTTCTATCAGACTTACAGTTCTCATTTCACTGACTTACTGGAAGACATTGTTATGGATCATTTCCTTGTTTCATATCCTTTTTGAAAGATTATATCCTCCATATAAAACCAATTTTCATTTTTTGACAGAAGCCAGATTTGAGACCATGAGGTCAAATAAATGCTACGGAGACTGTGGAACTGTAATGAGACAAAGAACCGAAGGTGTGGACAGAAGATTTCCAATTCCCTTAAACATTTTATGACCATTTCAAATGCATCTCCTTAGGTGGTTAACATAATAACATACAGCAGAGATAATCATACTGTAGATTACATGGCATAGCACCACTTTTTTTTTTTTTTTTTAGCATTAACCATACAAATATCCTATATTAAGTTTACTACATTTGAGATCATATTTTACTGTCCAAAATCTTCCTTTGCACACAGCACAAATCTTTAAGAACAGTTATCACAGGATAAAGTAAGCTTTGCTTGCATTAGGTTTAGTAATTAGGCTCTTGCTGTTCATTCTAATTGCCAGTATGTTTCCTCCTCAAGCCACTGATGAAGAATTCCAAACTTTCATGTAGCTTTTTCTTCAGCAGTCACCTTCACAACCCTGCAAACTGCTTATGTGTTAGTTTGCTGTCACTGTGAGTTGCCTGAATCATGGTGATTTTACGTCAGTGCTTGATGTCACACTTTCTTGCTTCTGATGCAGCAACATGCAGTGTTCGAACGACTCGGAAACAGTTTCATGGTGAAACTTAAGGATTAGGGACATGCATCAGCACACTTTGCTTGTTTTCTCATACTGGCTTTTACCAGCCATCCAACCATTATCTTTCCATCAGCATAAGCGGTTTTAGTATTTAAAGGGAAAAAAAAAAAAAAAAAAAAAAAAGGGGGGTTAACTAACCCAAAAAAAAAACAAAATGGGAA
>JAQQZT010000017.1:12357782-12372147 GCA_030068275.1 Clarias platycephalus
TGTGTGGGTGTGTGTGTGTGTGTGTGTGTGTGTGTGTGTGGGTGTGTGTGGGTCCGTCCGTCCGTCCGTCCGTCCGTCCGTCCGTGTGTCTGGGACCCATCCAGGGGGTACCTTGTCTCGAGCCCCCTGGAATAGGCTCTAGGCCCCTGTGACCATGTACAGTCTAAGTGGTTTAGTGAGTGAATGATTTAAACCTGTATGAAGGATTTACCACATGAACATTTGCTACAAATAATTTGCTATCTGTTCCTTTTCATTTTCTAACATGGGAAAGTCTGATGGACTGGGAGGTTTGGCTAAGTAGCAAGAGAGATATAAAAATGAGTGACAGGCAAGGGGAGAAATACAGTAAAGTGTCATGAAGGCTCTACACAATTAGTGGATAGTCCTGGGGGATAAAAAGAAAAACAGCTTTGCTTAACTTAGATTATGATGTGCATTGTGGTGGCCAGTTTGTGTGTGAAAATGATTCCTCATGTTTTCAGAAATACTCTTTCACTTCTTGAATCCTGGAGTAGGGCCATCATCAAGAAAGAAAATGCGGTGATGTGATAATTTGTTGAGTTTCATCAGCTGACTTGATTTCCTTATAACCTCGCTGAGTCTAGACCTGACTAACTGAAGAAACTCCAGATCATAAATCTGCCCCCAGAGGCTTGTACACCGAGCACTACAGTATGCGTGATCGTGTGCTTCGTTTCTTTCACTCCCCAGACGCGCCATCGCTTTGGTATAGGGTCAGTCTGAACTCCTCAGATCATGTGACCTTTGCTCCGAAGTCCAATATTTATGGTCCCTAGGAAATTCAAGCTCTTTGATTAGTCTTACTTACAAGAGGTTTTCCTATGGTTTAGTCTCAATTCTGTATTTCACTATTAAACATTGCTGTGATATATAAAATATTTATTTCACAAAGTTGACCGTTCAGCACTCTCCTTCCCTATCATCCATTTCTAATCTTCTCTGTAGTAATATTTTTGTTTGTTTGATAATTTGACCCTTCTGAAATAACGACTTGTTTTTGTTTTCGCCCAGTGAGTTCTGTTTAATTATATGTTGTAACGCCATTTCACCTTTTGATGTGTTTTAATGTTTACTTAGATCAGCTCTCAGTGGGTCAACCCACAGCTGTTCTTAAGGCCTCAAATGTATGGGGAGCTTTGAGAGGTAAGCTGACCTAAGTCTGATTAAATATTACTGTTATTTCAGAGCACAATGCTTCGTTTGCTGTGTGTGAATGTAATTGCATAGACAAAGGATTTGTCTGAATCATAAAAGTGTTCAGAATGTTTTTACAGTGTTGTGCATAAATTGTACTTGGTAACCTGACTAGATTTACAGAATACTCAATGTTACAGCATTATGTCATCAGTATATGATATATGTGATTCATTTGCATGGAGAGACTCCAGGATAATAAAATTATTTTTAAAAATGCATGCTTTTTGTAAAATGTGGGTTTTTATACACATCTATGACTTTACTTTTTGAAGGACTTGAGACCTTCAGCCAGCTGGTGTATGAAGATGTTTATGGAGCTGTAAGTTTGTTAAACATGTATTTGATTTATACTTGATGCTTGTACTTTTTTCAGTAATGAAAATCGTTAAAGATTGTACGTTTGACATCTCGTTGCCTCAGGTTACAATCAATAAGACGGACATTTCTGACTTTCCTCGCTTTTCTCATCGAGGCATCCTCCTGGACACATCTCGCCACTTCCTGCCTCTCAAAGTCATTTTGGCCAATTTGGTAAGATGAATCTCTGTACCTATTGAAGTGTGTTTGAGCATTTATGAAGCATATAAGTAGTAACGCATCACACCACTCCTTTATTTTCTTTAACAGTCTGCCAGTCATGTTTAATTCTTCGGTTACAGTGCCTTGCAAAAGTATTTACACCCCTTAAACTTTTCCACATGGCACGTTACAACCTCAAACATACATGAATTTTATTGGGATTTTATGTGAATTGGAAGGAAAATGATAAATGGTTTTCAAAATATTTAACAAATAAATATTTGTAAAGTGTGGTGTGCATTATTCACCACCCCTGAGTCGATACTTTTCACTGAACCACATTTCACTGTAATTACAGCTGCAGGTCTTTTGTTGTATGTCTCTACCAGCTTTGCACATCTTAAAGGGAAATTGTTGCCCATTCTGCTTTGCACAACAGCTGAAGCTCAGTCAGATTGGATGGAGAGCATCTGTGAACAGCAATTTTCAGGTTTTGACAAAGATTATCAATTGGATTTAGATCTGGACTTTGACTGGGCCAGTCTAACACATGAATACGCTTTGATCTAAACCACTACCTTGTAGCTGTCTGTATGTTTAGGGTCGTTGTTCTGTTGGAAGGTGAAGCTCCGCCCCAGTCTCAAGTCTTTTGCAGACTCTTACAAGTTTATGATTTCCCTGTATTTGACTCCATCCATCTTCCCATCAACTCTGACCAGTTTCCCTGCCCCTGCTGAAGAAAAGCATCCCAACAACATGATGCTGCCACCACCATGCACAGGGTTAGTTAGTGTGCCACACAAGTAAAATTTTGGTTTCATCTGTCCAGAGCACCTTCTTCCACATGTTTGCTGTGTCCCCACAAGACTTGTCGCACACAGCAAACGGGACTTCTTATGGCTTTCTATTAACAACGGATTTCTTCCTTCCGGTCTTCCATAAAGGCCAGATTTGTGGATGTCACGACTAATCGTTGTCCTGTGGACTGATTCTTCCACCTGAGCTGTGGATCATTGCAGCTCCTCCAGACAACTTCACCACAACTTTATCCCTGTCTGGTAGGTTCTCTCAGGTGGGGACTCACTCACTCATCGTCTATACCACTTTATCCTGTATTCAGGGGAGCTGGAGCCTATCCCAGGAGACTTGGGGCGTGAGGCGGGGTACACTCTGGACAGGGTGCCAATCCATCACAGGGCACACACTGGCACACTCATGCACACACTATGGGCAATTTGGGAATGCCAATTAGCCTACTCTGCAGGTCTTTGGACTGTGGGAGGAAACTGGAGTCAGGTGTGTACCCTATTTACTAATTAGGTGACTTCTGAAGGCAATTGGTTCCACTTAATTTTAGTTAGGGGTATCAGAGTAAAGGGGGCTAAATACAAATCACACTTTTCAGATTTTTATTTTTAAAACAACATTTTTTTTTTTTTTTTTTTTCCCCCACTTCACAATTATGCACAACTTTATGTTGGTCTGTCAAATAAAATCCCAATAAAAAGCGCTTACGTTTGTGCTGTAACATGACAAAAAGTTCAAGGGGTGTGAATTCCAAGGCATTGTACAGTTAGAAAATGTAATGGTCATCAAAATTTTGTTACAATGAGAAATATTAGGGTGGGGTAATTGGGCGTATATAAGGCAAGGGAAGTTGCAGGTGTGCAGAACAAGGGCATATGGGTGTGTGTGTAATATATGAGAATTATATAGGCTATATAACAAAACTATTTACAGGCGCACTGGCAAATAATTGAACTCAAAGATAATTCTATCACTGCACTCATATTGTAAGTTCACCCTTGGTGTGATCAGCCATAAAGTCAGTTTTACAAAATAACTTGACTAGTGATGGTCATGAGTTAATCAGCGTCCTACCTCACGTTCGATAACAGGGCTGCTAGTTGCTAAGCATTTAGTTAGAATTCCTTTTTTTTCTTAAAAATCTGCACATTTGTCACCAGTTGTACATGCAATGCCTTTCTTAACACATCTATTCTCAGTTTCTTCAAGGCTACAAGTTGCACCTGTTCAGTAGATTTACCGGGTAAACTGGTTCTGCTGTTTTTACTACTGTAACAGTTGCCTTTCTGTCCGTGGCATATATTATGCACCTCTGTTCTTAATGATGATCACATGTCCACCGTGACGGCTCTTATGACTGAACACAAAATGTACATCACAAGATCTGGGTTTAGTTTCATCATAAAAACGGACCAAAGTTAAAACTAGGCAAGATGTCAGGGCGGTTTGCAGTGTGAGTGTGGTTTGACAGTTACTGTAGCTGTAGCCATCTCAATCTACCATCAAAATGCTTGGAAAGTGTCTTGGTCCTACCACCTAGCGTTTAAGGTCTTGAGAATTGACAAATGAGCAAAAGACCCTCAAAGTACAGAACTAGGCTAATATATGAAAACTATGTACTATAGAATAATTTCATGTTCTTATCTTTTGACAGCGAAGACTGTCAAAAGATAAGATCATGAGAATAGCAGACAACTTTATTTTCTCTATGAAAAACAAGCCGTTTTTAAATGTTTCTTACAAAATGCATTGTGTAACCAAATGTTCTCATGATGTCTTTATAGGAAGCCATGGCGATAAACAAGTTTAATGTTTTCCACTGGCACATTGTGGATGATCACTCCTTCCCCTTTTTGAGTCAGTCTTTTCCTGACCTCAGTCAAAAGGTGAGCTGTTCTGGGAAACTGATACGGCTTCGATGCGTTAGATGTAGCACACTTATAGAGCAGATTCATTTGCCGAAAAGTGGTCACACCCGAAGCACTATGCACAATCTTTTATTCTTTAAAAAAAAAAAAAAGGTAACTGTATGTAAATGTAATTCCCCTTTCGCTTTTATCTGTGCCTTAAATGCATTCACAGCCCTAAGCTGTACTGCAGATGTGGGATCTGAAAATGACTTTCCTGTAGGTGTCATGATCTGTATATTGAAATATAGTTTACTGGTACATTGTCTCTTCTCTTACTGTACTGAATGCTTAAAAAGGTGTATTAGAACTCTGACTACAATATTATATAAATGTTAGTATGATTACAAACTACTTTGATCTCACCAAAGGCCCCTAGGGAGTCATGTTATCAAATTTCAGGAAAGGTTTTTGTTTGGTGGAAAAAAAAGAAAAAAAAACCACTTCAACAGTATATTCACTATTTAAAGTAGCACAGCCTCCACGTGATCGTTTAGTCATTACTTAATTATCGTCTTGAGAAAAGCAGGTTGAGCAAGATATTTGAAAATTAGAATTCATTTGAAGAACAATTGCTTTTTGAGGTTTTGTAACAACGGTTTAATTCTAATAAACATTTCTGTAATTTAATTGTGAGCATTTGATTCAATTTTCCCCACTGCACTAATTAGTTTACCACTTTTTCTGTATCACTGAAGCTTCATGTTTTACTGAAGCTGATATACAGGACTAATAATATAGAATATTATGAGTTTGCTTTCTAGTTCTAAAAATTTGCTCACCTGATTCCGTTCCTTTGCTGGACATATAGAGGGTAAGGTGAAAATGTACACTAAAACAAGCTTAAAGAATTAGAAATAACATTGTGGTTGCAGCAGCCTGATCCCCTGGTCTGGTGTAATTTCCCTTTATTGTCTTAATTTCCCTTTTTCTCTGCTGATTATTGCACTTATTTCAAGTGAGCTGTGTTTCTTGTCCGTGTCTAATATATTACGTGTTGTGTTGTCAAAGGGAGCCTATCACCCATACACGCATGTGTACACACCGGCTGACGTGAAAATGGTGGTCGAATTTGCTCGTCTGCGAGGCATTCGAGTCATTGCCGAGTTCGACACTCCGGGCCACACCGAGTCATGGGGAAAGGGTTGGTGAAAAGTTGTCATAATCAGTCTTTTTATTTAAAATTATTTATTTTTTCTCCGTTAAATTCGATATAAATGTGTTCTTTGTAAAAATTTTCATATGCAACAAGGTAAACCAACAGTAAATTAATTTTAGTTTAGTTTTAGGAAGTTGTTGAACGTCATATGGTCCAGTTCCCAAAAAATATACGTTTAATAAATTTACACATGTGGCTTTCAGTGAATGGAAAGTTTAGGAACTAATAAGCATACTTGATTCTTCAGAAATCAGCTAAACTGTAGATTAGCTTTTATTAGCTACATATTAGAAATAACATCCCAACATAACACATGCTTCCAGTGTGATTGATGATAATTACGCTTACACATACACTCTCGCCACTAGTATTTTGTCATTTACTCAAAATTGAATACATGAGATGAATATGAATTGTGATGCTAGAAATGAAAGGCCTTGTTTTCTCTTCAACTTTGCAGGTCAGGCTGGCCTTTTGACCCCATGCTATTCAGGCACCACTCCTTCAGGAACCTTTGGTCCAGTGAACCCCATTCTCAACTCCACATATGAGTTTATGACGCGCTTCTTCAAAGAAATCAGCACTGTTTTCCCTGATGCCTACATCCACCTTGGGGGAGACGAGGTCGATTTCTCCTGTTGGTGAGAGAAGATACTAACTGGACAATGTCCACCAAATCTAAAAAAAATTTAAGTTAAGCCTTTCTTTGTCACATATACATTACAGCACAGTGAAATTCCTTCTTCGCATATCCCAGTGGTCAGCTGGCTTTAAGGGCCTTGCTCAAGGGCCCAACAGTGGCAACCTGGTGGATCTGGGGATCGAACCGCCGATCTTCCGATCAGTAACTCAGTGCCTTAGCCCTCTGAGCCACCACTGCCCCCTATTTATTGGTCCTGGAAAAGAGGATGTGTGACAAGAAGTTTAATGGCGATGCGCTGCACTCTCATTTGGATGTTTGTAAAGCATCATAAGCACGAAAAAAAAAATTCTTGTGCTCTACTACTATTCTACTGTCTTATACTACAAAATTTTTGTGAAATATTTGGGTGAACCTAAAGTTAAAACTGCATATAATACACAGTTGATGTTTGAGTTCTGAGACACTTCAATCCTTGGGTCTTGTTTCTGCAAACCAAGGAGAGAAGATTAAGTAAAACCTACCGAGAAGGGAGTTTTCATTTTTCTGTCTTTTTCTATCGTCCATTAGGAAGTCAAACCCTGACATTCAGAAATTTATGGAACAGCAGGGCTTTGGCCAAGACTACAGCAAATTGGAATCCTACTATATTCAAAGGTAGATCTCATCCTCTTGATAATTCAGTATGTAATGTCTCCAAACAAACATCACGAATTTATGATGTACAATTTGAATCTAACTTTAGGCTGCTTGATATTGTAAAAGCCACTGAAAAGGGCTACATGGTCTGGCAGGAGGTTTTTGACAATGGTGTTAAGGTAAGTGATTTTACTTTTTATTTTAACTGCAAGGTATTTATGTAATCAAGAAATATCAAAATGCCAAGCTATGAATGTCATTCCAAGCAAAATCACTGGGTGTCAACACCGTCACTGGTATAGTAGTATGTTAGAAAATGCGAGGTCATGGAGACAGGTCATGGTGTTGGTTATGAGTATCAAAGTTAGGAAAGTTTAAATTCTATTTTTATCAAGGACATGTCATTTATGACATTGGTTCCTCTTTTTGTACTACACACTATAGGTTTTACTTACAGATGGTTCCAATTAGTTGTTGGACATTTGAAAATACTATTCTAAAATATGCTTAGGACATCAAATGAAATGTTTTCTTCTAATAACACATTTTGCGACTAACTTTCAAGTGCTGTTCTGTTGTTCATATAGCGCTATGCTTGCACCACATGGTACTATGTAGTAAATGGTATAAATAATGATTTGCTCTCATTATGAGCTTGCCAGCTGCAGTGCCAAATACACATGTTTGCTTACCCCACTTTGTGTTTGCTAAACCAGCAGCGTTTTTATTTTTATTATTTTTAATTTTTAAAATCAGACTTGTTTTAGAAACCATCCAATAAGTTGTGTGCTTGTTGCAGCTGAAAGCTGACACAGTGGTGGAAGTTTGGATAAACAACAAGTTGGATCAGGAGCTTCAGAACGTGACTGGGGCAGGTTTCAACACCATTCTAGCTGCCCCCTGGTACCTGGACTACATTAGTTATGGACAGGACTGGCAGAAGTACTACAAGGTCGAGCCGCTCAGTTTCGATGGTTGGTGCTTTTAGTGATTTGTGTGCAATTATAGACTACCTAGAATATAGATTACCCTATTTCTTTCTTTATTTAAGCTGAATTTATCTTGTCACTGGTCTGCGAAGAATAGCACAGAACCCTTTTCAGGAAATATAGATGTCACTAGTTGTTTATCTTTTTTATATATATACTATTTTTAAAAAATAGTCACAATTTTAATCACCTTGGCATCCAAGAATTGTGATAATATTGTATGGGTGATTCCCATCCCTAGCGGATAGGTTTGCTCTAACGATCCGTGTATTATTTCAACATCACTGCTTTAATTAGCACCACTGTTTTGGGAACATATTAGACAAACTGGTTTTAAACTCCTCGCAGGAAAAATAAACACACAATCCGTCCATACATCTCAGTTTTCAAAAGTTACATTCCTTTAATTTTTTTAGTAAGCCATGCATTTGTTTGGGTTTTGTGGGGATTTGGGCACTTTGTAGATGCATTACATCTAGTGGTGATGGTCTTTTCTGTGTCCTCTGCATACGCTCTGTTGAGTGATTCGTATAGCCGCTCTAAACCACGTGACCCCAGCGACCGCATCTTTTTTTTCGAACTGCTTGCTCACGCATCAGTGGGGGTGGCGTAACGCACTCGGAAGAGTCCGCTCCTTCCTCTTGCGTGAGCTCAAAGACACCCCTGATTGGCTGTAGAGCTGTAATTAATGTGAGTGCACGAAGTACCTCTCACCCCTCCCCTCTGAGAGAGCTCGGCCAATCGGCTCTCTTTAGGCCTCCGGCTGCGAGAGGTTGCAGCATCACCCGGGAATCGAATTAGCAATCTCTGGATGATAGGGCAGGCACTTTACCACTGCGCCACTCTTAAATGCATTTGATTTAAGAAGAGATGTATCTGCTGTGATAACTGTACACACAATCATACACCACTTGCATGTTACAGGAACTCAGCTGGGAGTTATTGCCACATCCCAGTATAGTCCTGAGCCATTCCACCAGTATGGACCATTCAGTTTTCCAGACTCTCTTGTTGCTGCTGTTTATTATGCCTGCAATTAACTTTCATGCCTTATTGAATACCTACACAGTACATTCACCCTAGTCAAGGCTAATTGCTGAAGCTTGCAACAAGTGGCCAGCGTGTGACCTTTTGAAAATTCACCCTGTACAAACACTGTACTTTTTTATTATTATTATTTTTTTTGTACTGTGGAATTTGTACATATAGTTAATTGGTGGGTTTTTGCTTGTAGGACTTGATAATGCTCTACTGTATCTTTAACCTTTGGTGCTAACACTATTTATTTTAGTACAAGTTTTAGTAGAAGCAGAACAAGCAATACATACCCCTACTTTCACTCATATTAGCCCAGTGCTTTTGCTTGGACGAAAAAGATGCATGCTGTTTGCAAGCGTGATTTGACTGTGTGTTTCTGCGTAGCTGAAAGCAGACACACAGATCCACGTGTGGAAGATGAAGCCCGACTACAACACTGAGATGGCCAAGATAACTGCAGCTGGGTTTCATGCCCTACTTTCTTCTCCCTGGTACCTAAACCGCATCAGCTATGGCCAAGACTGGCTAGACATTTACAAGGCTGACCCTCAGAGTTTCGAAGGTGTGAGAGAGGATGAAACCGAAGAGAACTTTTAATGTATTGGTAGAATGTAACCTATATGGTTGAGCCATGTCAAGGCTATGTCGAATGGGGAAATGCTTTGGTATCATGAAATTCATATTGTGATGCATGAAACCCACTGTGGGAAAAGTGACATTGTTCTAGCTTTGTCACATATAAATTACAGTACAACAAACTACTTCTGCATATCCCAGCTTATTATGGGGTTCGGGGCAGAGTATCTAGTCAGACATGAACCCCTGAAGCAGATCTAGTTAAGGGCTTTGCTTAAAAGTGTGATGGCTTGAACCCCTGCCCGATCTGATCGGGTAACACATTCCTTCTCCCATGATCTGTTTGTGAACACTAAGATAAATGTGTGTAAAAACTTCTCATAGCAGTGAACCTAAAGCAAGGTTGGGATGCAGGTAGAATGGCCTTGGAGAAAGAAGGAAAGAGTCTCCACCATACAGTAGGGGGGGAAAAACTAAAAGATAACCAAAGTCACTTCAGTGCACTGTGTGGAGGATTTTATCTCTTCTAACTTGGGAGTCACAAGGCTTTTATACCTATGATGAGAGTACAGGACGTTCAAAGTACAATCACTCACAAGGAAAACAAAATGGAACCAGGCATGTGCTATTTTACAACTGATCTCTTCCTAAGGTCAGACTGATCACAAGAGTTTGATTCTCAGTTACTGTTGTCCAGAAAAAGTATAGCAGCTCTTATCAAATCAACTGTCGGAATAATTTTTGATGGTCATTCGAAATAATAAAACAGACGAGTGTGTATTATAGTGATGCAGACTTTTCTTGAGGGATGTTCAGTGAAGCAAGCTAGAGCTTTGTCGTGAGTTTTGTATTTATAAGGCATTACGGTAATATTAAATGAGCATCTCCCAAACTGATTCTCCCAAATCCCAAAGATCCTCAATGGGTCTGAGGTCTGGCTGCTGTGGAATGTGCTGGATAGGCCTTTACTCAGCAGTAAGACTTTCCCATCATCAGGACAAGATCTTGGACAGAAATTAATGTGAGTCTGGAAATTGTTACGAAATTGAATAAGCTTATCAGGAGGATGCCACGGCTATGATAAAAGCAATGTCCAGTGCTGCTCTGCGACTTTGTCAATTGTTAAAATCGCTATACAAATAAAATGTAATTGAAATCAATGAAATATTAGTGAGCGACTAATATAGGTGTGATTTAAATTTTTATATAATATATATATATATATAAAAAACCATAATGGTATACGAACTGATTTTGTTTATTATTTATTTTTTTCATTTATTTTTATTTAATTGAATGCTTTTTCTATGCCGTTCTTCAGGCTCAGCAGAGCAGAAGAAGCTTGTGATTGGAGGAGAGGCATGCCTCTGGGGGGAGTACGTGGATGCCACCAACCTCACCCCACGTCTATGGTAAGTTTACCTCACAAAACGCATTATGATCTGTGTACAGTGTTTACAGTAACTTTCACTGTTTTATTTCAATTAAGTGCCTGATGCTGAAAGTTTCTCTGCTTGCTCAGTAGTGTCTTTCTCCATAGATTGCGAACTAGTTAGCTAAGCAACTTCCATGTCGCACTCTGCAGTAGCCTGTGCAAGTGAAACGCTGCTGCAGTACAGCTCTGTAGAACAGCAGGCCTTTGTAACATCTTGCCATAGATGTTTAGCCTCTGCACAGCATATCATTTCTGATGGTGTAGTATAAAATGTGTTAACATTGTGCGCTGGGACTAATTTGACACGTGTATGCTCGATGTTGCAGGCCACGGGCCAGTGCTGTAGGTGAAAGGTTGTGGAGTGATGAGAGTGTGAAAGACATCAGCAAAGCCTACTCTCGCCTGGTCAAACATCGCTGCCGTATGCTTAGGTGAGTCTCAAACACAAATTTGAAAAATTAAGGGGATATTCCTGCACCTTTAAAAAAATAAATAAATAAATTTAAAAAATACATATACTGTATTTAATTTTTATTATTTTTATTATTTTTTTAAAGCAAATATTGTCTGAATTGTAACGTTTCCCCTCTTAGGAGAGGCATCCCTGCAGAGCCTCTGTTTGTGGGCTCCTGTCCACATGAATACAACGGCCTGTGAGCTCCACTCCACCAGTTTTATACCAGCATTATAAAATTTCTACAGGACCATTCTGATCAGGAATGGCAATTTTTCTATATGCACATACTAGGACAATTTTCCATTGTAAATTTATCAGGTATATTACAATTCTTACTTTTTAAATTTGGGTTAATTATGTAACATTTTGTTCCGGTTTTCTTTTCAACACTGAAGTAACTGACACTGAATAGTTATCCTATTGATTAGTAATTTCTGTGAAGATGCCTTTAAGTATATGAAAAACTTTAATGTGCACTTTTTTTTTTTTTTTTTTTTAAATAATTAATACTTGAGTCGGACAAATCCATACTTGTATGACAGGGAAACAATTGTAACAAGCATCTGCTTATAAAAAGAATAAATAAAAACTGGAATCAGTTCATGAATCAAGCTCATGCCAGGCCGGCCATTTTATTGAGCAATGCATTCTGGTCCTGAGGGTTCATGGGGTCGTAGCTGGCCAGCTCGAGTGAGAAAGTAGCATTTCCTGAGGTCAAAGTGCGCAGTGCAGTGGAATAGCCCTGGAAACGCCACACACAGCAAATTAATTCCATATCACCTCTTCACATTTTCCCTTTTAAGAAAATATATATATTTTTTTTTTTCTAAAAATAAAAAAACACTCACCATCATCTCTGCAAGAGGTACAGTTGCCAAAAGCACCTTGCTGTCATGGCGACTTTGGATGTCTTGAACTGTTCCTCGGCGCTGAGCGAGGTCACCCAGCACAGAGCTCAGATACTCCTCATCCACCATTACCTCCAATGACATCACAGGCTCTAAGACTTGTCCTCCTGCCTGTTTCAGCCCCTACACACAGTCCCATGTCCATCATCCAGAATATTTAACCCGATGCATCTTTTTTTCATACCATGACAACCATGAAACACAGACTGTATGTGAAATACCTTAAGCATGCAGCGAGACACACAGGCTGATACCATGGCCAGAGAAGTGCCGGGTTCCACGCACACACTACGGATCACAGTGAGGACGCCCAGCACAGGGTAACCTAGCACAGGACCTGCAGAACAGAGCTAGTTACACTTTAGACGTTTTCTTAGAGCTTAATATCTGTGGTGGAACCTGAGGGCACTAGTACAGCTAATCAATATTTTAGCTCAAGCTTTTGAAAACTTGGCTAAATAAGTATTTGAATCCTTATTTTCCAAATTAAATTAATTCCAGTAATTGTGCCCAATTTTAAAATTGGCATGAAAGCAGGTGAACTAATGTGTATATATTATAAAACAATGTATACTTACCCTGGAGATAGGCACTTTGAACTCCACTCTCTACTGCCTCTTTAAGGTCAGCTGAAATCAGGACCTCCTCTTCATAAATCATATCACAAGAAGCCTTTCCGGGCGCAGACGCTTCCCAGGGACTCACCGTCAGCTCCACAGTCACAACATGCCTCTTTTCACCCAGTGTGCGATCCAGAGTGTCTAAAACATAAAACAGCTTTAAGCTATTGTTTCATTGATCCCTAAGCACAACACTTATCCTGCAGTTTTATTATCTATAGCAGCCAGGGGCCAGAATTGTGTTTCACTTTACTACAGGTTATTTAGTGATCAGTGTAGATTGAAAGCTCTTATCAGTTTTACTGACATAGCAGAGTTACACAGTACATTCCATGTAGAAAATGAAACTGCTGCTATTAAACCATATAACCAGGACATAACTGTATATAAAAGGACACACCTTTAGCCTTCCTAGTTAATTTTTTTTCCTTTTCAAAACAAACTATGAATTGCAGTGAAATAGTGTATATATATTTATACTAGTGCACTCAAACAAGAAGCGTAAATATGAACAAATTATTCACTTTACAAAATGTTCTTTTTTTTTAATCTATAAAGAAATTCCTTTACCCACTGCTGCTAGATGTAGAGCTGTCGTGGACATTTCCCGATCACACTACACTGTAAGCATTTAACTCACTCATCTTCTATACCGCTATACCGATAGGCCTGGAGCCTATCCCAGGAGGCTTAGGGTACGAGGCGGGGTACACCATGGACACGGTGCCAATCCATCGCAGGGCACTCACACTCGCATTCACACACTTTGGGCAATTTGGGAACGCCAATTAGCCTAATCTACATGTCTCTGGACTGTGGGAGGAAACCGGAGTACCCGGAGGAAACCCACCAAGCACAGGGAGAACATGCAAACTCCATGCACACAGAGACGGGAATCGGGCCTGGACCCTGGAGGTGCAAGGCGGCAGTGCTAACCACTACACCACTGTAACTTAACTCAACATAGTAAATTTAACTAGGCATATTTTTAGTAGCGATTACATACAACAAGGATTACCCTCCTAAAAATGTAAGTAAATGTAACTAGCAGTCAATCAAACTGGAAATCAATGATCAACAGTCTCCAAATCTAAACATTGTAATAGGTATACATAATCTAAAAATGTTTATTAGTCCTTATTCTCTTCAATGTGCCACACCCCAACTTTACAGTTTTATTATATGTATAGATTAATAAACCTGTAAAGTTGGCGTGGCTCTACATGAAATATATTTGGGGGCGGGGAGCGCAAGATGAGTAACAGAACACAAGATGGTTTTTGGTTTATTTGTCTGTAATGGGGTTTTCACTGGTGTATTTGGCTGAGCTTGAGGTAACAAAGGCTTTGTTTCATCGCAATTGGCCCATGGAAGGAGAGGATACGCTACTTTCAAATTTAAATGGATAGCGACCTGGTATCTTAAAAAAAAAAAAAAAACATTTATTTAT
>JAQQZT010000017.1:12380147-12405270 GCA_030068275.1 Clarias platycephalus
ATAGTTTTGATGCCTTCAGTGAGAATCTACCAATGTAAATGGTCATGAAAATAAAGAAAACACATTGAATGAGTGAAAGTGTGTCCAAACGTTTGGCCTGTACTGTATAGTGATCCTTTTGTATGACAATACAAAATTATTTTGTACACACACACAATGTATGTACATTTCAAATGAAAAGTATGTGGCTCTTTTCTGACGGTCACATGATCAAATAAACGATGGTGCGACTACTGACATCTTTAGATGAGACATATTATTACACATTGCTGCCGTAATTCAATTTGAGTTTTAAAAAAAGGCCATAAATGTGTATACATTTACTCCTCTGTATACTTACACACATTTGAGGTGGTAAAATGTTGCAGTTCTAAATTATTAACACACTGGCACTGGATTTTGCCAATTTTGTTTAGAATTACTGTATAACAAAAGCTAAAAAATATATACAATATTTATTAAATCGTGATGCTAACATTGTGATATATCGGGTGGTCCCTGGTGATTCCCGTCCCTAATGCTCGGGCTAGACACGTAGCCAAATCATGCAACTGAACTTGAACAACTCATTTGGACTGAAATGAAAAAACGTATTTTAAAAAACTAATGTGCAGGTTTGTATGTTACCTGGCTGCAGGTTTATCCATCTTGTTCAGGAAGCAGATACAAGGTATATTGTGTTTCTCTGCCTGTCGCCACACTGTCATGGTTTGTGCCTGCAATTAATTCAAGAAAAAAACAAATCCTAGTCATGTAGTCAACCTGCAATGAGATTGTTATCTAAAAACAGTTTACTTGAACCTCGTCAATGCCAAAACTCTCATGTGCTGCAGGACCAAAAGTCCAGAGGATTTAAAACAAGATGATGTACAGCATGGATCAACAAAGGTAACAACACAATTTATCCAACCTCTGGATTTTTGGTTACGCAGCAAATGGACAGAGCAGCACTGTACTGTAGACGGCTCTCACATGAGAACTTTTATTCGGGTCACACTTGTACGATCTTCCAAAATACTAAAAAAGTCCAAGATTAAAAAAAATTATAATAATAATGTACAAAAGGCATAACAGGAGAAAAAAAATCTATATCTGAGGTAATAATAAATAAGTCATTGATAAACATTGATGTGACCTTAAGAAAAATTTCAGTCTGTCTATGATAATTAGCA
Source organism: Clarias platycephalus (assembly GCA_030068275.1). NCBI lineage: Eukaryota > Metazoa > Chordata > Actinopteri > Siluriformes > Clariidae > Clarias > Clarias platycephalus. The sequence continues at coordinate 12,381,320 of JAQQZT010000017.1, forward strand.
GGCTAATTGTGCTAATTGTGCTTTTTTAGCAAACATTTGTTAATGTTTATAGTTAATAATCTGTGTCAATTCAAACCACGTTTATGCATAATTAGGTGATTTATATAAAATAAAAAAAAATACTGAAATAATAAAGAATATATTCAAGTAGAGCAAAAATTATTTAAAAATTACAATTGCAAAACTGTTAGCCAGCTTCTCTTAGCAAGCTTGTGGTCTTGTCTCTTATTGGTTAGAAACCTAGATGATGAAGGCGGGACTTAAATTATTGTTTAAATGACCAGGTAGTACTGATCAGGTAGTACTTTTGCAGACCAGGTGGACAGCAGAATACCATTAACCGACATCACCATGTGTTTTTGTTCAAGGTGTATTTCAGGGCCAAACAATAACAGAAATACCTGATTACCTGCTGATTACCTGATGCTTTGAGACAATTCTATGAAATATGCTGTGCTTTACGCAGGTAACATTAACTAATACTAACATTTCAAGCTTTCTTATTAATAGTCAACTAACTGTTCCAAGATTGGATCCCAAATAGCATAAAATGCTAAGCTAGTGTGCTATGTTCCACACCAAGTAATGCCCTTTACCAGAGGTTTGAGAGATTTGAGATTTCATCTTATGCTAGAAGCTAATTAGCATTAGCCTTGAAATACAACATAGACAGCTCAAAGACTTCAGAACAGCATAGAAGCAATCGAGGCAAAGTTACAGTATGATGCTTAAGATGACATAACAGATGCGTCATCTGTGATTGACAGTTTTGTCAAATAATGTCCCTTTTGGCAGGAAAATGACACAAAAGGTGCAAAAGGTTACCAGTCACTCTGGGTTTTGCGAGATTTCCACAATAAAAGGTAATGTTTTTACTTCTACGTTTTTTTTATTTTATTGAAAACAAGTATTTTTTTCTTTCATGTATTTAAATACAATTTTTTCCTACATATTTTTGTAAAGGATAATGTTTGTTTTTTTTGCATGTATTTTTTTCATGCCCCTTCCAGGTATGACAGAAGCAGTTTAAGGACTGGAATCAGTTTTAAAGCTCCTCACCTCCACGCCTGCTGAGGCATCAAACACCGCCACGGCTCCATCCAGCACACGCAGAGCTCTCTCAACTTCCAGAGTAAAGTCCACATGGCCTGAAACAAACCCATCTAGCTTGAGTATCTGCATAAATCAGAGAAGTGTGACTGTGTGTGTGTGTGTGTGTGTGTGTGTGTGTACCTGGAGTGTCAATAAGATTAATCCTGTAATCCTTCCAGTCGAAGGTAACTGCAGCTGATTGAATTGTAATTCCACGTTCTCTCTCCTGAGCCATATAATCAGTCACAGTGTCTCCATCATCTACATCTATGAAAACATAACAGGCGTTACTGCAAGTAATTACTGCTTTATTATATACAGCATATTAACATTCGATTTCCGCTCTGTGGAAACGAAAATACTTGGAAGAAACTTTATCTTTCAACAGGACAACAGTCCAATGTAACACCGTAACCCTGATCTAAATTCCAACAATAATCTGTGGCACTGTTTGAAATTTGAAGTCAACAAAAACATTTATTTTTTCTGAAAAGGCTGGAGGAGATCTACCAAGAAGAATTGATGAAATATTACTCACAAACAGCATGCAAGGCCGGTAGGAAATTACATCAAAACTATTAAAGCTCTTATTGCAGCACAAGAGCTTCTACCAAGTACCACTTTGAAGAAATTGAAAACTTTGCAACCGGCTTCTTGTATTCTTTGTTTAATTCTTCTATTCTATTATTTTTTCTTTCTTTCTACAGGATTACATATATTAAATATATATTTGACTTTTTCTTGTGTCGTGATGCTGTATCACGATAATACTCATCATTTATTCAGTAATATTCACAACATGTTATACATTAAGTGCATTTGACCGCTTTAAAGTTTGTTGAATTTGTCTGGTTTGACATGAAGGAAATGACACTTATGTGGAGTGTTGCACAGTTTTATTGCTCCAATGTACAAACATGTACTTACTTAGATTCATTACTGTGGCTTAGACATAACTGTTTAAATAAATAGATATCTGATCAATTTTGTCATCCATAGTATGATGATGGCGGGATTTCTGGGTTTGGGTTACTGGTTCTGGTCATGCTGTATGTCTTTAAAGGAGAAATTAGATTTAGTAGCATATAAACTAAAGATGCTAACACTTTGAGCTTACCTCCAAGTGCACGCGTGTACCCGGAATAATAGAGCATCCTCTCAGTGGTGGTGGTCTTCCCTGCGTCTATGTGGGCCATGATGCCAATGTTACGGATTCTGAATAATAACACACACATACGTACAATAGTTGTAGAGGCTACTTTAGGCAGACATGGCAATAACACAGTGAATATGGCTACAGCTCTGCTTTCCTCTTCATTAATACATGAAAAGCCAGGCGTGTTTCTGGTCTTCTTATATGCCCACTTTTGTGTGTTTCTTATCCTCAGTAACCAGAGTCAAAAAAGGCAGAACAAAGGTGATAAATGCTATAAGATTCAGTAGACAATTTGATGAGTCTTTTCAGCTGAAGTCTTTTTACATCTTCTTCAGAATGTTCACACAACATTAACTGTTCACATTTTCTGCTGAGATTGTGATTAAAAGCAGATAAATGCATGTGTTACTCGAGTGACAGTCAGTAGAAGACCTCAGTGAAAGGGAAACGCCTTAAAATCTCATGACTTTAACATGGTCCAGTAAAAAATAAACACAACTCCAGTTTGGCCAATAGCAACAATAACCATAAAGATGTCATTATCAGACTTTATTACTCTTTAGGGCACTTACTTTGAGATGTCAGGGTTAACCACGGCTCGAGGCGACTTAATATCATCTGCAAAACAAATGCGAATAGCGACAGTCATTTACATTTATGACTGATTATTTTCCTATTACAACATGTCCCATAGTGCCTTATTCCTCTTAAACCACTGCAATTTTTGCAAGATTACACTTTTGTTATTATACTACATTTACTGATTGGTGTTGATCATTTCTTATAATTGAATGAAAGCAGATAATAATAAAAATAACAGCTTTTTATTTAAACTATGCATATGTATGTTGTCTAATACAGTATCGTTTCTATCGCATTCACAGGGACTAGTAACCCAGACAATGCACAAAAGGTCTAAAAATAATAATAAATCTATAGGAAACTAAATACGCTTAATATTATAGTTTAAATATTCATACAGTGCTGGGAAAAATTTATTGTCCCTGTAATTTATTTATTTATTTTTTGCATCTTTGTCACACTAGAAAAACGTATTGTCAGTTATTGTAAATAATTAATTGCAGTTGTGGCCCGACTAGGGCAATTACTTTATTCGCATTGGTCCAAGTAGGTATGGACAGCGTTTTTCCCTTAAATAAATAAATAATTATTTAAAAGCTGCATGTTGTTTTTACTCGGGTTATCTTTGTGTAAGATTACAATTTATTTGATGATATCAATCATTTAAGAGTGACAAATATGCAAATAAATAAAAATCTAAATACTTTTTCACAGCACTGTATAATTTATGGAAGAAGTCAATTGTTTCTCACCATGGGGTGGTCTTCAGATTGTTAAACTTTTTTTTTTTTTTTTTTTTTAAAGCTGCTGTTTATTATTATTACTATTATTAGCAGTAATAGTAGTAGATGTAAATTCTAGTCCCTGTTAATTGGTTGCTGCTATTGCTATCAGTTACCACCCGATACAATATTATCACGATACCTAGGTGCCAATTCCATTAATATTGCAATTTTACATCACGATTTTATAAATATGCCAATTTAATATTGCACTTTTTCTGATTTTGTTAACACCTGAATTGAATACGATTAATTAAATGTAGGCCGTTCCTTATAACATTAGTTTTCTCTCTTAAAACCCAAATGCAGGATTTAAACAATCCAAACTAATTTCAAATAGAAGGGTTTAATATTTAACTTAAAATTAAATTAAACAAAAACTGCATTTTTACTGAGCAGCACATACATTATAAGGTCCAACCGCCATAATTACAATGTCTTTTGGCACACTGACTTATGAAGGTCAGTGCTCGCTGTGGCTGTGCATGAGGCCTTGTGCTGCCCCCTGTTGGCATGTTACAAAACTTTTTGATACAATGTGTAGTTGCTATAACATTAAGAGAATATTCCAGATCTTGCAGCATGAACTCTTGTCCACGCCCCCTGACCAATCAGAGTGGAGCATTCGAAAGGGTGGGCGTATAAAACACGGGGAAAACTCACCTTTAAAGAAACTGTAATTCCTTTTCCACTGGACATTCTGTGCTGCAGACGATGAGCAGCAGCAGTGTCTCACACACTAGAAATGGACAATTCGGTTAGTACACAGTTACTAACTAGCCAGCTAAATATGTGTCCAGGCAGAATAATAATTAATAATAATAATAATAAGTCTTACCCCACGGAGGGCGCTAACCCTCAGTCCCAGCAGCATTGTTTAACCTGACATCAGTAATATAACCCGTGATTACAATATCGTGTCCATTTCACTGTTACTTCAATTCATCTGTGTCTCCAAGTTAATAAAGAAACACACCGGGAATCATCGATACTCATCATGCGCGTGTAAATAATAACACAAGCATGTCATTTATTTATAATCTCACTGCTAAAAAGAATCTCATATTCCCAAACTCATGACATTCTATTAGCTCTAGGACACACGCGACGGTGCAGCACCTAAATGAGTCCGCGAGAAACAAGGCTAAGCGCGATAGTGTCCTATGTTCTTCGCTAATCTGTGAGAACACCCATAAACACAAATTGAATCAAGAGGGAATTAGATTTTATTTATTTATTTATTTATTTATTTACTAAAACTGTCATTTTGTCTAGTTTTTATTTCGATTTTTTTTTTTGTAATAACAAGAAAACATGCATTGCCAATAGTCATCGGCAGGGGGCAGCACTTCGTACTGATAGTAATATGGACTGATCAGCTATAACATTATGACCTAATATTGAGTAGGTCCCCACTTTGCCACCAAAACAGTAATGACCTGTATGTTCTTACATCTTCCTCACAGTAGCTATGCATACAATATCTTGTTACAAAGGCAGCTGAAAGTGGGTGTGATATATTACTTTTAACACTTCTCCTGAAGTTGATTTTGTTGGAAGCAGAAAAAAAAGGGCAAGCATAAGGATTTGAGTGACTCTGACAAGGACCAGCTTGCGATGGCTAAAGGACTGGGTCAGTGCAACTCCAAAACTGAAGCTCCTGTGGGATTTTCCTTGTCTGCCGTGGTGATCCACGGAAGGAAAACCGGTTAACTGGTGACAGGGGGGCCAAGTCTCACTGATGCACACAGGGAGTGAAGGCTGGCCTGTGTAGTCCGATACATTAGAAGTGCTTTTTTTTATCGAAGTGATGAAAATGTTCATGCTGGTTGGGATAGAAAGGTGTCAGAATACAAAGAGCATCACTGTTAAGGTGGCAAAGGTGGGACCTACTTGATATTAGGTGGTCATATTGTGATGGCTGATCAGTGTAGTGTATGTGTGTAAATCAAAAAAATCTGTGTCATGGCTTCTGACTCATGAAGGTATAACAGTTTCTAATAAAAATCTTCTTATGAATGCAAGACAAAAAGAAGCATCCTCTGATATACTTTTTCATATGCAAAAAGTAACATTTTTGAAAGATATCTCTGAAACTTTGGTGGTTTTCTCTGCTAAGCCCTCCCAGTTCCCATCCCTTATAAATAAAGACGGGATAAAGCTTTTTTTTTAACCATAATTTTTAACCCCTAGACAAAGCTGGCTATTTAACAAGTTTGGATTATTACACATTTGTGGCATTCCCGAAGCCCTGCAGAAGAATATCTCTCAGTTCAGATGATCAGTTTATCTGTGCTCCTGAAACAGTCTGCAGTGTGACGGGTTGAGCAACAGGTGGTGTCCCAGCATTGGTCTTGTTGATGTTTTCCGTAGGGTGACAGCGGCAGGACTGATCAGACAGAAGCGATAAGGCTCCAGGAACAGATAAGAGATCTCATGATGAACTAGGAAATATGATGAGGGACAAGTAGACATGATCCTACTAGACTGAAGTTTTGGAGAAAAAGTCTTATCATACAACAGCGGTAACAGCCTTACAACTACAATATTTAAAAATATTGAAACATTAGATGACTGGAAACACATCCAGACTTTTTATACGGAAGTCCAAGCCATTGTTTTTGACACATAGATCATACTGCTCTTTATTTGTTTTTTATTGCCTTTAAACACATTTTACTAGCTGTGATAGCTTTCAGTTAAGTTAAACACAAGCTTATACAGTTTATGTTCACCTGAAATATATCATCAGTGGAAGGTGGGTGGTCTAGACAGCTCCTTAGTGAGCTGGGAGTCTTACTAAGTGGGAGAGTGCTGAGAGTGTGGAGGAGGGAGAGGAAATAAAGGGAGAGTGTGGTGGTTGAGTTGATGCAGGTAATGACAGAAAGACTGCTTTTAGACTTGATTATTTCTCACCCCCTTGATCTTGTGTAAAAGCTCATATTAAACCTACTAAGACTTCTGTGGTGGCCTCTGGTAGCTTATGGTACTCAGACCCTGAATCTCACTGATCTGGGCCAATGCAAAACTGTTCAGAACACCCATTTCCTGTACCAGATAATGATTCCCCCATGGAGTTCTAAATAATCTGTATGAGACAGCTGGCGTGATCATTTTCCTCAAACCTTGTTGAAATGTTCCCAAAACATTGTACAAAAACATTCCCCAAACATTCCCAAAGCATTAACCAAAATGTTCCCAGGACATTATTTAAACATTCTCAGAATATTACCTAAAGCAATCTAGGAACTCCAAGAAACCTGGACAGTTTAACGCTCTAGGAACCAAAGATTATAATTTTCTAAAAGATGTTCTGCTAGCCTAATGTTATCTAGGGAGTTGCCTGGCATGTGACTTGTAAAGTTGCTTTGTGACAAAAACAATTGTTAAAAGTGCTATACAAATAAAATTGAAATGAACTGCCTAAAATGGCTCGTATAAAATTAATAGCATTTTAATATATCAAGCTGCATAGGAAAAAAAATCTTCTTTACTATTTGAGTTAGCATGAATATTCTTTGTACGATTGCTTAGGCGGCTAGCAGTTTGGTTTGCACTGTCGCCTTGCACTTCCAGCTCCCGGGTTTGATTCCTGCATTGGGTCTGTGTGCATGTATTTTGCATGTTCTCCCCATGCTTGGTGGGTTTCCTCCGGGTCCTGTGTTTTTCTCCCAAAGTCCAAAGAAATGCAGATTAGGCTAATTGTCATTCCCAAATTGCCCAGATTGTGTGAATGTGTGTGTGAATGAAGAAATGAGGAATAATCATAAGAAATTACCACACTTCTACTTTTTTTAAAGTCAGATTTTGTGACATTACACATATTTTATTTAAACTTTATACAACCTCTGTCCTTTAAATAAACTTACAAAAATGACTAGATCATTTCATTTATATTCATACTGTATGATTTGATTTTGATTTTGCATTTATATAATATGCAACCCTGGTTACAGGTTTTAAAAGAATGAAAATTAATGGATTATTTTCTAGAGGAAATGAAATAACAAATACACTGCTCACCGCATTCTCCAAGCTGTTTCCCTTAATACTATTTATATTGTGGTGATAAAATCTCATTTTTATTTGCCTAGCTGTCAAACCAGGATATTCTGGATTCTTCTGTGGTTTGACATCAATGCGAATACAGAATACATTTGAAAATGGGGAGAAACATTTACAAGTATACTCTCTCATAAACATATTTTATAAAGGCTTTTAAGGGGTATTTGATTGTCTGTTGGTTCAACCACTTGCTCTCTGTGGAACCAAACAGCATTTTTGTGGACAGAAAGGAACCAAACTCACCTTTTCTAATGAACCAGGCTGTAAATAGTGCACATGTTACAGGTCAGTTACAGTTAATAACTTTTAAACTTAAAAGCTTAATAATTAAAATGTTCCACAATATTTATTGACTTCCGAACTGTATTTAATATGTAAAGCGTGCAAGCAATAAATACACTATAATAGAGTAGGGTTATCCATAAACTGTAAACGTAATTGAATGAATTGAAAGAGTCACTTAAGATTTATCCAAATCCCAAATATAATAATGGCGACATTTGCAGAATTCTTTTATTTATTAAAAAGATTGGCAAGATTTAACAACGCTGGACATTAACAAGGTTGAAGGACAGGCATGATCAAGCAGTGCACAAAGTATATCAGGGATCATGACAAAATGACAGTCATAAACAAGTCAAAAACAGAAACAGTGGCGATGATTCCAACCTTTATGAAAATCAAGTTTTTTCCTTTCGTTGGGTCGGAAAGTTATCGGCGCAGGATTTCACATGTCAAAGACATGCAGAGTAGGCTAAGTGGCATTCTCAAATTGTGTGCGTGAGCAAATTGTGTTCCGACCTAAACCCCTATCAGCTATCCAATTACAGACCGATATCAAACCTCTCCTTTATCTTTAAGATCCTGGAAAAGATAGTAGCACAGCAGCTATGTTCATATTTACATAGGAATAGTATACATAAACTGTATCAGTCAGGATTTAGGCCTCACCATCACAGCACAAACACAGCACTTGGTAATAAAGTAAATGACCTCCTATTGGTCTCTGATCAGGACTGCTTGTGTTACGTGACCTTAGTGCAAATTTTGACACCATTGATCATGGTACTCTTTTTCATAGATTAGAAGGTAGTACGAATTAAGGGAACGGCCCTCTCCCGGTTCAGATCCTATTTGACTGATCGCTTTCAGTTTGTAGATATAAATGGTGACTATTCTGCATGTTCCCAAGTAAAGTTTGGTATTCCACAGAGTTTGGTTCTAAGCACTCTGCTTTTTCTGAGAACTTGTGACTGCAGTTGCTCAATAGTCCAGGACTGAAATTTCCAACACTCTACCTGACCCTCCAATAAAGAACTGGACTCCATATTAACATCTGTTATATCCAACTGCCTAACACACAGTATTACAAAACAATCCCTGCTATCCGTTATCACCCAAATGAGGATGGGTTCCTTGTTGAGTCTGGGTTTTCTCAAGGTTTATTACTATTGCCAGTCGCATATTTGTATATACTGTACATACAATTAATTTAATTTGAATTGATATTTATTTGTTAATACCCCACATCCTATTCTTCTTTTTTTATTTTCTTGTTGTGTGTGTTGCTGTCGTCTCAGCAAACTTCTATCACCAAAAAAGAAGTTTCCCGCGACCTTGTACAGTATAAGCAGTATAAAAAATGAATAAATTAATTAATAACATAAAAATAAATCATTTAATAAGTGAAAGTTTGGGCTCAAGCATGCAAGATATGGAGGGACACTGAGCATTGAGTCTCTTCCTGTCTAACAATGTCTAACAATGTTGGAGACACTTGCAGAGAGATAATGTTCCATTAACATCTTTTCAGTCGAGGACATGATTGTTGCGAAATACTACCCATTTCTGTGTTGATTTTGTTAGAAGTTCTATCTACAGCCCAAATTAAACCTTCTGGCAAAAGTAACAAGCTTTGACAGTAACATACTGTATCGTTGCAGTTCCCTAAATCTACTGGATTAGCCGCCATAAAACAGAACTTTTGTAAGAACCTTGGGTTACAGTTAGTAACACTTCCATTCTGAGTATGCTTTCTAAACGTGTAGACGTTGTGTTATGACCAAAACCTTTGATCTGACTGCATCACATATTCATTTTTGTTATATTTGTTATTGTAATGACGCTGTGTAAATTTCATATGCCCAAAGGAATTACATCTTTCTTGCAACATTTCCAAATAAATGAAAGTGGTGTTAAATACAGTAGGTGACAAAACATGGGAAATGACTTTTTATTTGCATAGAGAAAGAGAAAATATTAAAATATTGTAAAATATTTTTACACTCATGTGTAATAGTTTCACATGAGTGGAAAATTGTATTTGGTAAAGCTTATTTTATGGTGGCACAGTGGATTAATATTTAGCACTGTTGCATTACACCTCCAGGGTCAGGGGTCTGAATCTCCTACACCTCCAGTCTCTGTCTTTATTAGACTTTCTCTGGGGACTCTCCACAATCAGAAGATGTGTTGTGAGCTGATTGGCATTCCAAAATTGCCCACAGTATATGAGTGGGTGCATGAATGGGTCCTCAGCAATATAACTTCCCCTTAAAGCAATGACTGATGGTATGAAGTCATGGGTCAATGCAGCTGACCATCCTTCAAGATGATGTGTTGAAATGACGGATGGTTTACTTTACACAATCGTTATTGCTCCCTCTTTCTCTCAGACATCCAAAGGGTGCCCTTCAGAATTAGTGGAACCTTCAATATAAAAGTAACAACAATTTGAAGACCTGAAGGTCAGCTGGTTCAGCTTTTAAGACCTGAAGGTCAGCTTGCAAGAACAGTATTGTCAAGTGCATTTGCCAAACTCATCAAGTAACAAGATGAAACTGGCTCTCATGAAATTCATGCCAGGAAAGCAAGACCAAAACTTACCTCTGCTGCAGAGACGTTCATTTAGAGTTACCACCTTATATGGATGCCACTAATTCTGAAGGGCACCCTTAGCTCTGGATGCATATTAAGTAGAATGTTTATTTGACTATATAATCCGTTACTTTATGAATGCACCCATCCCAGTGTTTCACTAGTGCTTGGTTGCCATTGATGTAGAAAGTTTTCTCAGTATGCTGGAGCCATGGTCAGACGGTCTGCATCAGATCTAAAAAGTTGGCCCCGTAGGAGCTCCTCTAATAGCCCAAACATGTAGAAATGGCTTAGAGAGAGGTCAGGACTATACAGTGGATGTGGCAGTAACTCCCAGCCAAGTTTCGATAATGTGCAAGTGGTGTTGGTGAATGATTGTGTGTACAGTCCTCACAGACCGGAACGTCTATTCAACAAGTTGGTGACAAGCTATCCATCAATTTTCAAGGATCAGGAGTTCCACTCATAAGTGTACATGGGAACGATTGGAATGGGCTTCGAGCCACCTCAGCTCAGAATCGTCATTCCCCCAATATAGCCTTCTTTAAAAACTTTCACCGTTGCTAAGAGTCTCGTGACTCTACTGTGCTCTTGGTTACTGAGTGAAAATGAGTGGAAATTTCATGGAGTCTCGAATATTTATCGAATATTTCTCTTAGTTTAATTATAATTGATGTCTTGTTCTGGTCATATTGTGATCACACATCATTGTGTTCATCTTTGTTATAGTCTGTTAACTGAAATGATCTTGTTATTGTAGATATTCACGGAGTTTGCAATTGCATTCAATTTTTCAAAGATGCTATATAAAGTCTATACACACATGTAGGAATTAAGCTCTTTGGGACCCACGTCTGCTTTGATCTTTATTTAACTTATTAAATAAAGTATCCTCAGTGTCTGTGGTACTGTAATTCCCACCTGTTCCTTTAGTCGTCTCACCTCTTTCTCCATTTGAGGGGCCCTTTGAGGACTTGGAGAATGGAACAAGGAAACTCTACAAACTCATTATTATACTAGTGAGCATTTCTTCGCTCACTATTGTTTATTGTGCTTCCACTTGCATTTTCCGTGTGCATTCTCACTGACAATTGTATCGCATGAAGGCAAGTTAATTGAGGAAGGGAAACTCCAAACTTTCAAAACAGAACAAAGGCATTTAAGAACAGATCCTCTTTTTCAAAGTTCAACACGGATGTTTAAAGGAGAAGCTAGGAATTACCAGCAGTCATTTAAGAGTCACATTTTTGCAATTCTGAACCAGAGTTCAGAGGTTCAAATGATCAAATTTTTACAAACAATAAATGAACAAAATGTGTGCTTTAATATCCATACATTAATATCGTATCTCACAAAAATGAGTACACCCCTCACATTTCAGCAACCGCTTTATTATACGTTATCAAGGGACTATACTATAGAAATGAAAATTGGATATACTTTAGAGTAGTCACTGTTATGAGTAGGTGAACATGACAAAGTCATAATATCACTGTTACTGTACATGTTAGAGAAATGCTGTTACATTTTAAACGTTTTTGACAGTACTGTATATGGTGTTAAAGATGTCCAACTTGAGCAATACATACAAATGAGCATGATTAACTACTAGACATACACAAATACAAACCTTTCTAATTGTTATGGTCATATGAGTTATTTATTCACACATGCACAATACGACTGTAATGCAATTATGCCATCTGTCCCTGTATTTGCATTAAAAATCAACAAAAACAAAACATGCAGTCATTGTGCCCCAGAAACACTGTAAAACACTCTAAAAACCCATATGTAGCAATACAAACAAGGTCAGCATATGTGTGAATTCCTGCCCTCACTCTGCATTGCTTCAGCAACTTTATGCCTCCTATTTCCTTCCAGATTTGCATTATATTTGGAGCAAGATTTTGTACTAATGATCTATTGCCACATAATGTTGCTGAGTCTAAACCTGACCAACTGAAGCAATACCAGATCATAACACTGCTCCCCCCCAGAGGCTTGTATGATGAGCACTATGCAGGATAGGTACATCGCTTCATGCACTTCCCTTCTTACCCTGATGCACCCATCTCTCTGGAATAGGGTCAATCTGAACTGATCAGATCACATGACTTTTTCCACAAAAAAATAACCACTAACGTGGTTTTCTTATTCAATTTCAAATGAATTAAATTTTATTTGCATATTGCTTTTGACAATGGCCATTGTTGCAAAACAGCTTTACAGAATCAAAAGAAAATTAGGGAAATGAGTATGAAATGCGTGGGAAAATATGTATGAATTAAAAATGATCAGATTGTTCCTGATGAGCAAGCCGAGGGTGACAAGGAAATAGGCAGTAGGAAGTCTACTGTAGGCAGTAGGAAGAAATCTCAAGAGGAATCAGACTCAAGAGGCTGGTTAATAGACAGCAGCCATACTGGAATCATACCAGTGATGTTATGCATCAGGTAGTATAATATAACAGATGTGTTTACGTTAATATGGAGTATTATGCAGTTTCGTTATTGAAGGCTCTGGAAATTTTGTTCTGATCTAGAGAACAGCTGTCTGCATCAGCTCAGTTACCAGGACCGTCTTCATGGTAAAGTGAAACCGTCTCCAGTCACCACATGGGGGATCTATGTGAGAAGATCTCAAACCAGAAGCGGGAAAACAATGCGTTAGGCACATCCAGAGGGCAGAAGCGGTCTGGATCACTGGGAGCTCAGGAATGCCATATGTAGCTCGACAGAGAGAGAGTTTTCTTATGGCCACACATGGTCGGTTCTTGCCAGTGAGAACTGCCATAAGACAGTTCTTAAGCCAATCTCATTAGTTGTTTTCTTTGTTTGATGGGGTCAATAATTGACACTTCTGAAACAGACATTTTTTTTTCATCACTATGTTACAGCAGGTCATTGCAGGAAACCTCAAGCTCAGAGGCTTAATGGCTAAGCCACCACAGATCACTTTATTACAAAACCATATACAATGAAGTGTTTCACAAGCAACTTCCGGTGTCACCATAAGATCTTTATTTCCTTTGGTGTTTGCAGAAAAACAAGGTTTAAAAAAATAAAATAAAATAATAATAATAATAATAAAAAAAAAAAAGGTGAGAAATACAGTATAAAAAGCCTGCATTCTTTATGCTGAAAGAACTAATAGCAGGAATGTAAAAATTCTAAATTAAGAATGCAACTGCTAATTAATTTCCAAATTTTGTGCTTTAACGGGAATGAAAAAAATTACACAATTTCTACATAGACCAAAAAAAAAAAAAAGAAAAACCCACAATGATTTGAAATACATGAGCCTATAGGCCAAGAATCAAGACACATGAGAAATGTGGAAAGAAAGACATTTACTCAAAAATTCAGCCTCTCGTTACAATTAGTTAGGAACAACTGATATGTAAAGATGAATTACGAAATAAATATTACAAATTGAAGCATTTAAGAACATAATCAGCGAGTTAGACAGAAGATACATGTGGATGTGAGCAACAAATTTAAAGATTTGCACACAAAACCATTTTATACACAATGAGCATGAATTGGCTACATCAGAACTGTGAGAGGCACTTGGAAAGCCTGATTTTAACTCAAGTTACAGTAAGCTGAAGGTGACCCTGTTTAAACGCATGTAGAAATATGGCATTTTTCCAAGTGTGATGCATCAATCTCGAATATAAAAGAGACCTCTTAATCCCTTGATGTGTGAAACAAACTATACATTGTCCTGTGATTTAGTGAAGTTATGTTTCATTAAAATAACAATCACATATTTTAACTAAGACAAAACATATAGATGTGGGGGGAGGAATGAACAACGAATGGATGGCCATGAGGTATTTAGACTAGAAGGTTAAAACCTGCTACTGATGCAGTTAGTAAAAGCCTGTGAATCCCATTCCTTTGCTTTCTTGGACCCTTTTTCCAATGGAAATTCAGACCACAAAATAATAATAAGAAAGGAAATCCTCGTATTAAAAGAGCATGAATGGATACATACGTACACTCACCGTCCACTTAAATAGTGAACACTCGTTAATGCATAAAATCATGAACACACAGGTAACAAGCTTAAGTTTGCTTAAGCTTAGGAATGAGTAAAACTTGCAAGCTAAGTGACTACCCATGCCATGTTTTTGGAGTTTTATTATTTCAGAATCTGTTACTGTAATATTCTGGCAATCCATAGTTGACCCAAACCCAGAAATTGAATACTTTAGAATTGGAGAAATTGCCACCCCTGCCAGTTTTTGGGTTACCCTCAGATTCCTGTTCTTTTCTGCTCAGGACGGTTATGAAATGTGGTTACTTAAATTATACAACCTTCCTGTCAGAAAAAAATCTGATTTTTCTATTAAAGTGGCCAGTGAGTGTAAATTCTCTGTCCCACTATAAAATGGCCTAAAAGTATTACTGGCGTTACCATACAACTTACATGATTGGATATTGCAGCTAAAAGTTAGTGATGCATTTAAAAAGTTAATAAAATTAAATGTTTTAATTTAATTAGACTTATCTGGCTAACTCAAAAATAAACATGTGGAAAGAGAGACCTTAATCTTAACTTGAAATTAAAATCTTGTAACATTTTCGGGAATAAAATGGTCTTTTCTCACACACTACAGTAAATACATGATCAAATGTTACACACTGCACTGTTAACAAACACGCTTTGTTCATTTTCATGAAACGACCCCATTACAAGGAATAAGTACACTTCAAAAAGACCTACTTCAATATAAATATATACATTTCTTGACTTATAAAAAAAGCTAATTAGCAGTTTGAACTCTTCACAGCAAATTTATATAGATATCTCTGTCTTTTTCCAACTTTCTCTAAACCTCAGATTTTCCCTTAGGTTCTTAGAAATGACGTTGGTTAAGGCTATGTACACTTAACGCACTAGATTTGTAATGGGTGGGGACAGGTGATCTCTACTTCCATGATGCTCTAGGGTAGGCTGGTGATGTCACGTTTTGGTGGAGGACCATCTGGTTTGCAGGCCGGGCTGTTAGCCTTGTCTTCGAACATCATCACCCTGAAACGAGAACGGATGTTAAGCAAAGTGTGTAAAACAAGACACTGAAATGAAATCACACGGGTTGTGTTGCTGATCCAAAACGATGTGGCAGTTTGGAAGCTGTATAATAACAGAGTGAAAATACTATGTAATTAACTGGTGACAGAGCAACAAATAGCAATCATGGAAGAAGTGGCCTCAAGTTCTCAGGGACAACATTAAATAACACTTGAATGGCAAAAGCTACAGAGTTAAAGCAAAGACCTTAAACATCCCTGCCAAGACAAGTGGTGTGATAATATGGAGGTGGAATGTTCATGGAACCATAAAGAATCATCAAAAAGCAATCACCAAAAAGCAACAGGTCATAACTGAACCAAAATATAGCAAAAAGCTAGTTGCATCTTACTGTACATAGCTCAAAAGGTATGATTGCTGCAACAGCTTTGAAAAAAGTAAAAATTTTGCTAATCTTTGGTGTCTGAAATTTAGAATTTTAAACTTATTTTTAAACTTATTTATATTTAATAAGGTAAAGCACATTGTGTGTTTGTAAATTTGAAGCATCTACTCCATATGCAATGGAAGTACATTGAAAAACAAAAGAAAAAAAGTTCCATATACTTAATCTTTCTTCACTGCACTGACTTGACTATAAATCATTCTGTGAAATAACATTATCTAATCTACTCAATGTTACACCAAAAATACTGTAAAGTGAACTTATTGTGGAAACAGCAACTTGGTAATTATTTCCTATCCATCCATAACTTCACCATTACTACTTAACTACAAATCAGACAAAGGGTATTGGGTGGTTACATAGAATATCAGATGCACGACAGTCTTGTCCACTTTAATATACACCCACAATCGTTGTTAAATTGCTATCTTAATTTGCCTTTGATTTGCACACCAAATCTTCAGTGATGAAAAGAAGGACTGTCATTGACTACATGCGTCTCTCATTGTACAGCAATGACCCTGAACCAAATTAGCTCAGCACCCTACTGAGTGACAGAACAGGATACGTGAGAGGGAGAGAGTGAGAGAGACACTGACTGTCACCGTTCATACAACTCTAGTGCAAAATAAAGCTGAGACAACGGGTTGGCAGGCATCCACACAGTTTTGACTACTTTAGATAACGAGATTTATAGCATCATGTTAAACAGATAACAGCAAGATTTGTGGCAACAGTTTGGGGAAGTGCAATATATGGATGTGATGGCCATACGTGTCTTAAATGTTTTGACCATACAGTGCATCATGTAGATTATGTAGTGTAGCTCTATTCATACCGATAAAATCCCACGTAAAAGTCCAGTTGCCTTCACAGCAAGTATTACCCCCACACCTTCAGTAATGATCTGAATGTCTGCAATTGCTCTTGCATGGACTAAGAGAGCAATGTAACCGATGATGTGAAGCTTTCTTGACGGATCTATTCAGAGGTGTCTTTACTTTCCCTTTCTGTTTAATCAACGATAATCTCCTCTAAGCGCTTAACAAGCCCTGTATCCAACCGACAGCCAGCAGCATTTGTCCCTCTCCCTACGAACATCAATAAAGGCTGTGGTAAGATTAAAGGTAGACGTCCTTTAATCGAACAAGCCCTCAGTGAAGTATTCTATTTCGTATATACACCTAGAGTACTAGACAACTTGGACTAAAAATGAAGGCTATAATCAGAATTTATTCAAGAGTAAATAGTTACCATGAGAAAAGAGTTTAACAGGTCAAAAGAGTTTAACAGTTTAACAGGTTCAACTGCTCTGTGATACACACCGTATGTACTGTATCACAGAGCAGTTGAATACTCAAAGATTATATCAACATTCATAGAAGGAGTCTCCAGTATCAGCGCTTTGTAACAGTGCATTTCCTGATGTGGGAAATATGGGCGATTTTGTGGTTTCTTATCGGATATTTTTGTCTTTCATATGAACAGAGAAAGAGAGAGAGCAAGAGAGAGAGACACACACAAAGAAAGACACAAAGAGAGCGCGCAACATACACAGACACAGAGAGAGAGAGAGAAGGAACTACTATTTATATCTCTTACAATGCAAGTGATAACAGGAACTGGCATGCTTTGAGGTTGCTGCATGACATTAAATGTAACTGAACAGCTTAAAAATGTGTTCTTCAGTTAAAATCTGGATTTGTTTTGTTTCTTGCATCTTGTATAATACCAGACTCCTTATTTTCCCCTAATAATAGCTTTTGTGTCAGTGTTCCCTTAAATCCGAAATACTTTCTAGTCGAGCACCGCAGGGCTACTTAAAGCTGTCCTACATTCCTTCTCTGTCCCAGTTCACTCTTCGTAAAAGGACTGACTCCATGGGATCTGACATGTTACCTTCATGTGGGTCAAGGGAATGGATTTACTCTTACCAAACTGCTCAGGTGGAAATTATGTCCTTTGGGGTGCTTTCTTGTGCTTACTGAACAACTTCACTGCTGTCTCAGTAAATGTTGAGGGAGTCACAAGGGCAGCACTGTTATTTCATTTGACTTTTGCTGACTTATAAGGAAATATTTATAGAAATAGACTGCTCAGAATTTTATTAACAGAACTGAATGCCAACACCCAGAATAAGGAACGATTAATTTCCTTAAAAAATGCTAACCAGTGAGGAGTTCTCTTAAATCATTTTTGAAACCCAAAAGCTGTTGCACTACATAATAACATGAGGGATAAGATAATGAGTGAAGTTGACTGATTACAGCACGTACAATCTGACTGCACAATGCAAAGGTTAAACACTGTAAACATTATAACAGTATTTTACCTTCCACATCAACCTAATCTCAAGGGGTCTGCATGAGTCAGACACGGTGCAGTCAGAGTAAAACTATGGTGAGAAACTCTGACAGCCCTTTTACGTTACTTTTCTGTCAGTCAGGATTGTTTGAGTTTTTGAAACGCATGGAGAAATAAATGTCCCCCGAGTCTTCCTCTGCACACAAACACACTGGTTCTTACTAGTACAAATAATTTAGAAAAATAGATAAAAATGTTTTTTAAAGTTTAGGATCAAGTTTCAGAACACAGCTGGAAAACCCCTTCTCCCGTCAAGAATGTTTTGCTCGATTTGGATTAGTTATTTTATAGGACCCCCCCCCAAATATTCCTAAATCAGTATAACGAGGAGCTTCATGTTTAAAGAGATGTAACTTTTACTGCATATAATAATAAAGAAAAAACAAACAAACACGCATGATATACTGTACGTATGGCGGATTTTTACACTCAAATATATGAACATATTTATATATAATCAAACTACTTAAGAAAATTTTGCATATCATATCCTGTGCTTTCCCCCCCCCCCCCCTTCTTTTTATTTCAACCCTAGCTCTGCAGATGCAATTTCAGTATTTCAACATTACTACAGCTGTGTCCTTTGGCTCTGTTTGCTATTGCAAACCCAAAATATGTTTGGCTCACTTCCTGGGTTTATTTAGGGTCAAACTGGTTTTTCACAAGCAACTCAACACAATCTGCAGTAGAGTTTACTTGGACAGCACCTGAGTGTGATTCATAATTGCCCCCAAGCCTGGCACAGTCCATGACTTTTCTCATGGTTCATCTGTATGACTGCAGCTCCTCCAGCTCCTTAGACTTACTTGGCAAAATAATGTAATAAACATTGTATGCTTTGTATATCAAAAGTTAAAGAATGTCTAAAGAATATAGCAAGACTGGCCAACTCTCTTATTAGATACACCCTACACTGCTACAACAGCTGAGGAACTTGGCATAAGTTCACAGTTTTCCTTGTATCAACAAGATCTTTTTTGTAAGCCCAATCGTCGCCAAGACTTTATCTCTTCCAAAGAAAACAACACAGAGTAACCAAAGCCAGTGTTTTCTGCGCCTACATCTTGTGTTACTGTTGCAGAAAATAAAAAAAGTGGAATGGGGAGAGGGTGGAACAACTTTGGCCAAAATGGAGTGTCTGTAACAGCATAAACAAGTTAGAGAATTGTATTAGAGAGATATCCGTCTTGCACGTAGTTATTAAGAGGATGGACGGCAACTCTCTGTAAACTACACTTTAACACCATGTCTTGTTTATTTATGCAAACAAAGTAGGTTAGGTTTCCAAAAAAGGCATCCTAATGTGCCGAAAAAAAAGTGTGATTAGACACTACATCTGAGTCTACTTCTACGCATCAACAAACTAATATACTTTTACTCACACATGTATGCCATGTAAAACTGCATTTTTTACATTTGCTTATTATAAAGTTATGTAATGAAGGATTCACAGACATGGTATGTGGAAAAACGATGATGCATGTCATGACATCCCAGAGATAACGGTTGTGATAAAGGTGCTGTGATCGCGTGAATCAGCAGCAGATTTGCTGACCTGACTAAACATGCACATTTCCTACAGAGAGCCCTGCCAAACAAAAACAATCAGCACAAAAAAGTGCCCATGCAGCAGATAAACTTACAATTTCAGCACAGCTGAGCGCTTCCCCAGCATCATCTTGACAAAATCTCTGTAGTTGATGGTGTCGCTGCTGCCGCAAGTCACCTCCGAGATCATTTTCTTCATCTCCAAGTGAGTCTTGGGCACACCAAGCTTCTCCATCATCCTTTTCAGACCCATCATATCTGCATGACAAAAACAAGGCAGGTTTTTACACAAACCATCCAAGAGTACTTTGACAAAGGTGAAGGAGACAGATACACAATCACTTCTCAATGAAACTGGCTTAACATGCAGTGCAGCTTTACAAAGTGTAGGGTCTGAGGACTCCTTATGAAAAAAACAACAAAATTTCTTTTAAACTTCATTGCAGCTGGAACTACTGTTATCACAACTGTTACTACTGTTATAGGAAATAATTTAACTATAATACATTTGCTATGATCAGTTGTAATTAATCAGAGCGTCCAATCTTAAAATATATAGAGCATGCTGGGCACACCACTGCGTTCTTTCAGGAGGAACACAGAAATTGGAAAAGTTAGCTGACTTTGGAGTGCTATTTTAGTTTAAACCTCTCAGGCACTGTGACAGAACTCTTGTTTCGATTATGTTTCAGACAATCCCCTCCGAGACGGCGCTTATTCAGTAAATTTCTTTGGAGAAATTTCGTAAGAAATTTGTTTACTTAAAGATATGGTAAAGCTGGCATATACGGTTTGGTGTTAACTATATTAAACTTCTGGTCATATTTTGAATAGATTATGTTTCAGAAATAAAAAGGGGCCTTTCAGTCCTAATTTCCCTTCACTCGCTTGTTGTGTTCCAACATTCTTGAATTACTGAATCAAATTAAATAAAAAAAATTAAATGCCCTAAAACGGAATGGACAGTCTACCTATGATATATGGAACTGATTTCTATTGCAATAATCTAAATTGTGAGGAAAATATCTGCTATTTTTTCTGCAACTTTATAGAAGGTGCCAAGACTGCACTGTGTCTTTCTGAAGTTTAAAGAAAAAAAAACAACATTAATCACTCATCTTCTATACCGCTTTATCCTGTATTTAGGGTTGCGGGGACCTGGAGCCTATCCCAGGAGGCTTAGGGCACGAGGCAGGGTACACCCTGGACTGGGTGCCCACAACATTAATGCCTGCCTTCATTAATTAGCCATGGCAATGTTCCATTGTCCTGCAGAAAGCAAGAATTGATACACACACACTATATGTAATGAGTCCTTGAGCTGGACAGCACATGCAGCCAGGACACACAATCCATTCGTTTGTTTTATAGATCAAGTCATTGTGTTATTAACTTTAAAATGTTTTGTTGTGAACAAATGTTTCATAATTGTTGAATATTACATTCCTGATTATTAAAGAAAAACATTGCTTCTCCCTTTATGCTTTGCTTTACAACCTTTATGTTCACAGCAAGAAAGATGTTAAAGCTTTTTTACCTAATGATGCCCGAGTGCGAATGTTGCACGATTTAACTGCACTGAAAAACAAATCAAGGTTGCTTTTAATTAGATTTTGGCACAGCCCTTGGTAAAAGTACTTCAAAAACATATGCAAATAAGTCCAAATATAGAACAACCAGATTAGACTAATGCACACTTTCTCTTGAACTCATTGTTGGTGCATATACGCATCAAGAGAAGTGGTATAAAAATACACCACTGCAGTTCACCTGGAAGCACAGTGGGAAGATCAGTAAGAAAAAACAGTCGACACTTCATCTAAGATCAACCAAGTCTTCTGCTAATTAGCGAGTTCTTCATGAGGTGTGTTTCAAAAGGGTTTCACTTGGTTTCTGCCTCTCTTCTTACCCTGAGGCACCAATCGCTCTGGAACAAGGTAAATCTGGACTCAACAGACCACATGATGTTTTTCCCCAGTGCTTCACCAGTCCATACCCCAGTTGAAGCAATCTTTTCTTCAGCGCCTCACTGATGAGTGGTTTTCTAAAGGCTACACAGCTGTTTAGTCAGTAATTCCTTAAGTTCTCCCCATCTTGTGAGTGTGGTAATGCTTTTACTTTCACTATTTAACATAGCTGTGAAGTCTTTTTTTTTTTTTTTAATGATTAGATCTTCCATCATGCTCATTCAGGATGTTTTTCTGACCACATTAGTTTTCGCAATCTCCTTAGCTCTTTTCTTTGCTTGATGCAGGACAATAATTTAACGCTTCTGAGTAACATCTTTGCCAGGACCATAGGATGTGTCTTCTGGCATGGTTGTGTAAAAATGAGACGCATTGGCTCACTGCGTCAGTTAAAAAAATAACTTAGTTAAGCGCCTTCCATTGGATAATTACTGCAATTATTAATTATCTTCTTAGTTAAATCAAGATTGTGAGGGTTTTTGGCCAGACAGTGTATGTTTTTTTTTTTTTTTTTTAAACCATCAAAGGTGAAAATTGTACTTTCAGTGGACTTAATCCACAAATACAATTTACCTGAAACGCTGTTAAGGTAAGGAAACATCTCTGAATAAAAGTAGTCCATTTGTTACTGTACCAAGATGTTAACTGTCTTTCAATAAAATATCCAAGCCATTTGTGTCCTGAAACTAGGTAATACTTGCAAGTAATTTGTACATATTTAGTTGCAGAGATTAAAAATAAATGAATAAATATACTGTAAAGACAAAAGCATGTCACCTGATCAGCCCATTTGTGCTTTTTCAAAGTTAAAACAATAAATGTGTAGTCTAGCCATTAAAATTTAATGTCGATTTCAGGGAATTTCACCGCTCAAGCGCTGACAGTCGCTTCACAATCATGAAAATGGCAGTGTTCCCTAAAGTGCATTCTAATCCTTGCTGTTAAGATTCATGTTAAAAGGTTACAGTTGAAGGACATGATGACAATGCAGATTTCACACACGTGTTTAAACAGTTGCCATTTGCATCTGTTTTCTTTGGGACAGGTGGACTGTACATGTTGACATGCAACATAGATAACATCTGCTAGATAACTCCTGTTTTGCAGTGGCAATTGTTTTTTTATTTTTTTTTAATGCTGTGATAAAACTGATAAACACTAAAGTTATCAATCAAATTATGATTACAAATTTCAGCTCCATGTCTCATAAATGGACTTAACTGTGGACAATAAGGCTGGGATATACTGTAATCTTTTTCAGTTTCAACCTTGTCAATTATTATTGATAATTTATTTTTATTTTTTATTCTATTTATTTTTTCATTTATTAGAATGATTTACTGGATTGTGTTAAATAGTAACACTATTTATAATAAGCTGAGCAAACAATGTGTTTCAATTAAAGGATTTTTAAATAAAAAAGGAAAACAACAACAAAAAAATCTTACGTGTCACAGCTATGGCAAATAGTGATTTTTTAAACAGCCTTTACACATCCTTTAATTGAAAAGAACCATTGTTTGCACTACTTAAATGGCTATAAACGGTGCTGTTACAATTTGACAACTCCCTCATTGTTGACAAAGTAAAAGAGGATCATGTCGTTTCTAACCTAAAATGCAACTGTAACTGAGAAGTCAACTTGAGGAATTATTCTCAAAGTTTAGCATCCGTTTATCAAAAACTAATGCGCACTACATTAGAATAAAAACAAAGTAAAACTTCACTTTTAAAGTACTACTACTTTTTTAAACAAGTTGTGTCATGTATAAAACAAACACTGATAATCTATATTTTGTTGTACGAGATTGTAAAGGTTTTGCTTCCTCTGGGCAACATAATCTGTAAGCATGGTATTGGTTTTCATTCTTATGCTGGCGACACAGTTATACACAACCGTTCAAAGGTTTGGGGTCACTTGCAAATTTCTTTGTTTTTGTTTAGTGATTTATTTTCTACAACAATACTGGGGATTTCAAAACTATAAAATAACACATATGGAATTAGGTAATTACGTAACAACAAGAAAA
>JAQQZT010000017.1:12405370-12423849 GCA_030068275.1 Clarias platycephalus
GAGTCTCTGCTTGCACTCTACACTAAATATACATTCACCTTATACATTATGTGACTGCGACCATACCTAACTGTTATTGCTTCTCTTATGCTCTTCCTGTCTCTCTCTTTCCCTCTCTCCGTCATGCTACACATGTCGTTCCTGATCCAGACTCCCGCTGCCCACCGGACCTGTCTGACTCATCCTGGTGCCCCGCTTCTGGTTGGAGATCTCGTCACATGGATGCCCCGTGTGTCTCGTCTGGTGTCTGGGGACGGTTTCACTCTACCATGAAGACAGTTCTGGCCTAGACTAATGTTGAAAGCTGTTTCTCTGAGGACTTGACTTGGCTGCAGTTGCTCGATAGATCAGGACTGGAACTTCCTACAAGTCTACCTGAGTCTCCAATAACTACCTGGCCTCCATATTAACATCAATTAACATCAACTGTTGTAGCTAAACTGCCTGCCACCTAACACACAGTATAAATGCAGATCAATTCCTGTTATCTGTTTCACCCAATTGAGGATGGGTTCCCTGTTGAGTCCGGTTCCTCTCAAGGTTTCTTCCCATTACCACCTCAGGGAGTTTTTCCTTGCCACTGTTGTCCTCGGCTTGCTCACCAGGGACAATCTGACCATTTTGATTCATGCACACTCACATTGCATACAAACTTAAATAATTCTTTTGCTTGTGTAAAGCTGCTTTGCGACAATGACGATTGTTAAAAGCGCTATACAAATAAAATTTAATTGAATTAAAGGTGAAGAAAATTTCCAATAAAGGAAGTCATGAAACCAACCGACTTTTGCAACTATGAGTCTCATCACAGTATTGTACTTGAAGTCTTCTGTAAAACATTTAAATGGAGCAAATATTTTAAAGGCCATACACCCGTAAAAAAACATTTCCATTTATTTCCATTTTTATTTCTATTTAAATTAGCTATTTTGTCTTTTGTACAGATAAGTTTTTATATTTCTTATATATTTTTGAACATTTTTATATTTAGTTCTATTTTCTTATAGTTTCAGCGATTTATTTCTTATTTCTTGTTAATTGTTTTTAAAATTTTAAGGTCACGGGAGGTCGTATAAGCATTTCACTACATATCGTACTGTGTAGGACTGTATATGTGACAAATAAAATTTTAATTTAAAATGATGATCCCTTGTGGAAGAGACACATCTGTTTGTGGGAACTCTACACACAATCATTCACAAATAGCACTTTCAAATTACAGGAATTTGGCTGCAAGTACAAGTCATTGTACATCTCCGTACAGTTCTGACTTGTCCTGAAATGTTTTGTACGTTAAAGGAGTTCCTGGGAGGCCAGTGTTTCAGATACGAAGGAGGCAGTCCAACCATGGCTCTAGCCTACTAAGAAATCTTTCAACCTTGTTGTTATCCAAGCACATATGAAATGCTGGGATAAGTGCATTAGTGTAACAGGGGATTATTAAGAAAAATAAGGAAGTCTCTGATAAATAATTTCAGTTTTTCTGAACAATCAAAAGTCCTGGTTGAAATTAATTAATATCATTAATTACATGTTGGTAGCTAGTTTAATAAAGAGTATTTACAGAGAGGAAGGTAGATGAAGGAGTATATGGCTATGGTTATAATTATGTAGAACATCTCATTGGGAACTTGGACAAAAAAGTTCATCCCCTTCGCTAATAAGCTATTGTTAAACTATGATGTGACTGCTTGTAGTAAGCAGGATACAAAATCTGTTTGTCCCAGGGAGCTACTACGGATTTGTTCACCCCTGAGACTATACCCGTCTACAGCAGCTCATACTCTATCAACACATACTCATGTTTCACAGTGTCCCTTTCACAATGAACATGAAATCTAGACTCTCAGTCAGCCTTAATCACACATACTTACCAATCTCTCCCTGGTCGTTCAGGTCAAATTCTGCATATTTGTCTGCAAAATAAGTGTAAAGACAGCAAATTAAATAATGCACAATGTCCAATATACTCTCTTGGTAACTATACTCCTTCACTGACTCTCTCACTCACACAAACAGCTGCCAGTAACAGGTGAGTGCAAAAGCCCAGGTCATTACTATGACAGCTGGAGCTGGGACAAAGAAACGGATCGCAGCAGGTGGACCTCAGTGCTGAGGCTGAAACAAAATGGTCAAACTTTTACTTGAAATCATTTCTAGGATTCGGTTTCTGTGCCTCCTTTACCATCTCTACACTCATGCCGTCTTTCCATCTGTCTCAGTCTCTGTCTGTCTCTGCATCACAAAGACATCGCTGTTGGAGCGGGGATTGTAACGGTGTCTCTGGGAGAGGAGGAGATGCAGTTACAATGGCCCCCCTTGTTAATTCCTTCCCCTGAAACTCAGGACTATTCACAACAAAACTGTGTGGGGAGGAAGAGAAACAGGAGTGGGGGTAGACACTGAGAAAGAAAGGAACAGACAGACATGCTAAGTAGATTTGAGGCCCTACAGAGAGCCCAACACTGGTAAGTAATCCTTAAAAACACTGGATGGGGCAGGAATGCCAAAAACCTGCATTAGTCCAATTGATTTATAAGCAACCGACTAAGTGCACAAGATTACTTTATACAACTGTAAAATGAAGTCCAAGTTTACTTTGTGGTTCCAATCATAGTAGCAGACAGTAGTTGTAAGAAGACCCACTGGTTGTTTAAATGAAAGATAAAAGCTCTTATCCTTAAAAACAAACTTCTGAACTTATTGGCGCGTGATACTACTGATTCCCATGGCATCAACAATATTGCTCGAATCTCTCTCTTGATTGAAAAATTATTCTAAATCAGGGCATCACATGCAGTCCTGTAGGGATAATTTGAGCTTGCTAGCTACAGTACCTCCCCCATGCCACAGATTCAGTAAAACTATAGTGACTGACAGCAGAAAAGGAGAGAGCATGCCATCCCACCCACCCCAGACAGCATGACCAATCTTGCTATATTGGAAAAGGAAAAGAGTTTTCATTTGGGGTCTACAAGCTGACTTTCTTGCCTCTTTCAATGAACTTGGATTTTGCAGAGGCATCCACAATAAATATAATAAGACACATGCAAAGTACAGTATACACATGCTTATTGCTGGCTAAATCAAACACGCAGGCTATCTATGGTTCCTTCATATTAATAAACGCAAATCATTCTACATTTAACCCAAACTGACAATGAGTGACTGGGCAGGCTTCCAAGCAGTTAGTGTGTCTGTAAATACCAAAGAATTTCCAAGTTCCTACACAGTGTGGTATGGTTGATCAGTCAGTGGATATTGTGTTCAGATTATTAACTCATTACAGTCTATTCTGAGGTTTTAACAGCATGACCATGTTTGGTTATCATGATGTCTGTCTCTCTTTTTTTGTTGTAAAACAGGAAATCAATGGCCCTCTATTGCCATGCTTCCTCATTTTTTTTCTCAGAGCTGAATTTAAAATGGGGGAAAAAAAGAAAAAAGAAAATCTTCCCGTTTGATATGAACTGGGCTTTTGCACAGTTTTGTTCTTTAATGATCCGTAAGCTTTATTTGTCTTAATCTGTAAATAATCACACAAAGACATGCGCATACCACAGTGTCAGGAATAGAAAGTGGGGGTGAGAAAAAAAGAAAGACAGAAAGAAAGAAAGAAAGTGAAAGAGACAGGCTTTGACTCACATGACTGAAAATTTTGTTCACATTTTATATACTATCTCTCATCCACAGACTTGCTCAGTTACGTTATTTCTTTCTACCAGTATTCTCTCAAAATACAAGCAAGCATTTCTGCAGAACCAGACTGCAGTGATCTCCCCACACACACACACGACTATCCTTCTATAAACAACTTCACATATGCATGCATACAACACGCATGTGTAGGAACCTCACAGAATGTTTACACATTAAAGACATTCATTAAGAGCTTTTAGTCTTCTACACTTACTTTTGAAGGAATCCAGCTTATCTGCCAAATCCTCCTCATCACGGTACTTCTGATCCTCCATAAACTCCTGCAAAGGAAAAAAGTGATAGAGTCAATAATTGGAAATAGTAGTAACTACAAGGTTATGTCCAAGCACGCAGCTCTGTACACAGATGGTAAAAGTTTGTGTATTTGAGTTTGTTGTAGCAGATTTCCAACATGTCTTTCACATTTGCATGTAAAATAAAATGTAATCCCAGTGACTATGCAAGATTTATAAAAAAATAAAAGACAGAAGCCACAACTGTTTCCCACCTTTATTCAACTTGGGGATGACATGGGTTCTTAGTTTATCCCTGAAATCCTACTGTCTGATGGGCAAAAATGAAAGAAAACCCCATAACTGTGGTAACATTTTACTCCACTTCAAAAAGAGACATTTGGAAGAAAAATAAAACTTGGGAATATGATGCAAAGTTCCTTGCTGCCTCTGGTAAGTTTGTTTCGCTAACCTGCTGAAGACAACCAATTGCAATTCATAATATTGATAAATTTCATTGTGAAACAGGAAGTGGAAGTGACATTGCGTTGAAGCACTTGGTTGACAACATAATAGTATTAGATACAAGCCACATTGACAAATCAAGACAATACTGATAATGGCTAAATTCAGAGGACTTATAAAAGGCTCCAATAAATGTTTTTTAATGTTAAAGGCAAAAAAAAAAAAAAAAAAGTTGTATAAAATTGGAAGGGTATTTGTGCTCAGTCTGGGGTTCTAGCTCTGAAGAAACCCAAGTTGTTAAGGCACTTCAATTATAACCTGCTTTTTATTTTCTACAAGTAGTGATTACAAAACAGAACAGTGCACAGAAAGATGCGAGAAAAAAAAAAAAAGCTAGAAACTATATAACACATTGCCACTGTCCAGCAAGACCCGCCTCCGAGTGTGAAAAGAACAGTACATGGTTAAAAAGCGATTTTAAATAGATGACAATTGTGTGTAGCTATAAATCTTTTTTCATTATACTCTTGTCCTTAACTACTTGTGTTCTTTTTTCATTATACTAGTTCCTCAACATCGACACACAGTTAAGAGTCTGTGCTGTTAGTCAAAAGTTCAATTCAATTTATGCAGGACCATTATAAATTATTTGTTACAAATTTACTTTTACATTTTATTATAATACATACAGTAATGTGATGATAAAATGTAAATTATTACCCCACCCAAAAGATAAGGTTTTTAAAAGTGGGTTTGACATTTGAGCAAATCTGACTCATGTTCCTGAAGCTCAGGTGGCCCACAGAGTCCCAACAAAATGAAACCAAACCTAGAATCCTGGACCGGAAGTCTGCTTTCCAAATAGGTTTTTCGCAGCTATTTAGCATGATTTTACTGAGGCCACGACATAATCCTTAATTTATCTCAAAAAGCATGTTCTATTTACTGTAACTTCAAAGTTCTTTGTACAAGAGATATGCTTTTAATTAACTACTGCAACTTTAACACATTATAGCTCCAATGAAAAATAAAACAGAACTTCAAAGCGTCTTATTTATAGACGTGAACTAATTGCTAATAGGTTTAATATTAAAAGATTGGTGGCATTCAGCCTTATTTCTTGCTTATGCTCATTTGTTAAATTCCTCTGCTTCATTTGGTAAAACTAGTGGTGTTCGTTATACCATTAGAAGAGGATAGTGTTTCTTCTGCAATTTGATTCCAGAAAGGTTTCAAATGCAAACTAGCCCTAAAACAATCATGTTCCTAAACTGAAGAGTGTCCAAGCAAAACACAATGGATGTTTCTCAACAGGTAGGTTTTTCAGCATTGTAACTATTTTCACCCTTTGGACATCGCTGACTAGAATAAACAGTATTAGCCAGTGAGATCCAAGGTGGGAAAAGAAGTAATCTAGCTAACAGTAGAGTGTGAGTGACAGCTTCACTGTTTGCTAGCATTTAACAACCTCTTTCTTTAATCAGCTGTTTTAACTTTCACTGAGCTTTTGCAGCTTTAACAGGATTATACATTGCATTCACATATACCATGACATATGACATAGGAATAGTCACAATTATAACCCCAACTTTCCTGACATATTATAAGTACATTAGAAGTCCTATCAGGTGATTAGTCACAGTGGGCGTCCTTCATAAATGTCTGTTTATCGCAAGCAGCTAAGCGGCATGACCTATGCGCAGAAAATAAACCTCTACGTGTCTATATAGAGCACCGTTTTGCACGTCTAGACATTTTGCACTCTTATTCTAAAGCAAAATGTAGAATACAGTGCACTTAATACACAATACTCTGCGATAACAATGTACAAATTATGTAACCAAATGAGAAGAGTTTCCATGGTAACTGAAGTGAACAATCAGGCACAATTTCAGACTTTTGGAAAGTTGTGTGTATTTGTTATCATGCACACACACCCACTCTCACACACCATCCTGTATGGGGGGAAACAAGTACAGGACAAAGAAAGAACATGATGGGGAAGACTGATAATAAACAAAGTTGAAGCAGTAGAAACTTAAAATAATTCAAATTAAGGTCAGAGGGAAGTGGGACTGGACCAAACTAGACCTGACCACAAAGCACTACTGAAGTGCTCACTTATCTGATGGCATCATGTAGGCTAAACGTTTAGCAGTCAAAGGTTATACTTATTACAGAGGGGTGACAAACACGTGGCGCAGCACCAGCCAGATGAAGGTCCTTATTTATGCAATCACAACTTAATTTTTTTTCTTTTAATTTCAAAGGAATCTTAGGTGCTGAAGTGGATAACCTCACTGTTGAGATTATTATTAAACCATTTCTAGGAAGCGCATTTTGTCTCTTTAACCCAGAAAAAGTTCTGGGCTACTTTCTGCCACCCTGTTATCAAGGCCACCAAAACATGTTCTGGAATTTGACACACAAATGTCTAAGTGATAATTATAGGTCGCAGCTTCAAAGACAACCCATATGCAGCAGTGCTTTATTACTATCTCCAGGTCAGCTCTACATTGTTCAACACTCACTCCTCAAACGAGCTTCTTAAGTTTCTGATTTTTTTTTCTAATTCTGTTAAACGATAATGCAACATGCCTCTGTGAAAGTCACAGGGTGTAAACATGTCCAGTTGTCCCTATCGCATCAACTTGGACAAAGAGTGTGTCACAAATATGAATTCTTAAGGGCAACTTGTTGAAGCCATACTTCAATCAATGTGGTCAACTTAGAAGCTGAATTTGGAGACTTTAAGATCTTTTTAGATGTTGGCCATGTCCTGCACTTCATACAGCTCTCCAGTTCACATCCCTCTGCTGGCTATAAGAGTCAAGAACTCATGACCACTCAACGTGTAAAGCTTGACGGAGTTGAGAGTGCATGAGTGTTTCCAACGACTAACCACTAACTACGTCCCACCCATGCGGCGCTTTTTAAATTTTTATGCAAAGTTAGAGTTATGCTGCAACTCGCCTCCAGCCAGAAAATGCCACAGATTAGAAATGGCAATGTATGAATTTTGTTCACAGAGTGACTTCAAATCAATGTTTTTGGCTCAAACTGTGAATAGTGTAAAATACACATTTTCTATGTTTAAATTACTATTCAGACAGTGTGTTTGGTTAAATCTGCAACTCTGACTATACTACTCACTGTTTTGAGAAAGTAATCATTAAACATTAGAGCTATTATGCATATATAGCTACCATTGGCTGGCTTATTCTTAAGCTGCACGTTATTGTCTGCTGTTCAGTCTAAAATGACGCATGAGCGTTTGAAGTTTACTATAGAAAATAAAACAGAAAAAAAAAACCACCACCACCAATAGCCAGTCTTGTTTTCAAAGCTAACCATGTGCTTTAAATAGCTTCCTAGCAAACAAGACACTGCGTCATGGAGACATCAACCGCCCCCCCCCCCACCTCCTCCACCTTTACACATCAGTGGTGCAGAACTGGGAAATTACATCGCTACTACTGGCAAATGACAACATACAAGGAATCTTGAATGTGTCTTAGCTACACTCATCAGTGTTTCCCACAGGGCTGAAATATATTTGTGGTGGCAGCCACCGGAGCGGGCTGAAATTACCCGTCAGCCCAAAAGTGATCTTACTAGGTCTAAACTACAAATACATATGCCCTTTAATCCAATAAGTTGATTAATCTTATATTTCTATTAAATTCACATTTTACAGATCTAACCAACTATCTACCCATATGTGAAATGTAAGACAAAAGTGTTCAAAGGTGCACACTATTTGGTGTTCAAAGATGCGGCATCAGTCCCATATTCTGGTAGCATTTAAAAGTACATGTTTTAAAAGTAATGATAACTTTGGTTCTACATGACACATCAGAAAACCTAAATGCACAGTGTAATGTCTGAAGCCTCCTCAGTCAACAAAAACTAGAAGAACTTTTGTATACGCAGCCTTTTTTTATTATTATTATTATTATTATTATTTTTAGATCTGTCATTGACCAATGCTGTGTTGCCTATTATGGGGCACTTCCTGGAATTTTTAAAGAAGAACCTGTTCACTACGCAAAAGTGTTTCTCTGCGGAGGATGTGCGAGTGTCAGACCCTTATTCTTTTTATTATGGCAGCTGGAATATGCTGTATTTACCGGCTCTCAGGACACCACTCTCACTGTAGCAGAATAAACAGGTACAGGAGTGGGAGCACGAGAGGGAACCGACTGCTACTAGTTAATAGATTGTGGATGGCATCATTCTCCTGGACAGATGAGTATAAAGGCTGAGTGAATATACTATGTTGCCCATCAGTATACAAGGGCTGAGCAAAAACAAACAAACAAAACAAAAAAAACTTCAGCAATAAAAACATTTCATGCCTTATACAAATCTGTTTGCTTGGTGTTAGCCTGGTCCCTAATTCTCACAATTAAAAAAAAAAAATTTTTTTTTCAGCATTTCGGAAAGAAACGTGCATTTTGTTTGTTTTTGTAGTGTGATGATCTAAATTGATTCGGGCTCTATATTTCTTTAGTTCGTGTGCATGGAGTTTGCATGTGCTTTGTGGGTTTCCTCCAGTTTCAGAATAATTAACGCTTTTATACACCACGTCTTTGCGAAAACAGAAAAAAAAACCTCCTTTTCTTCGTAACAAGTTTTTTTATATGCAAATGAACACGACGACAAATCACGAATGTGCAAATAAGCACGTAACGCCGTACAGCGCCACCTAGCGCAACAGCTACATTTCTGTCCACCTGCAGAGTTTAAACAACGGTTTCATTCATTCTGCCAGACACACCTGATCTAAACACGCCGGCGACAGCCAGGGAAATGCGCCTTAAATAGGCAGGCTAAAAAAAATAATAATAATAAATTAATAATAATAAATGACTCCGTGTATTTATAAATAGGGCTTGGGTTTGCCATTTGTGCCTTTTAATCGCTTTAAAAGATTTGAGATGTGTTTGTTACTATAATAATAATAATAATAATAATAATATAATTATATAACTCCATGAATACAAGCCTGCTCAGACACAATAAATACATAACTGATAATAAAACAAAGCCTATACAATAAACTTATTTATTAAAACAATTTTACTACACTTTATTTTTGGCTCCATGAACTGTAAGCTCTTCACACTGATAACCGAAGGTCAAAGCCAAGTCCAGTTAGCTGAGCTAGCTAACGTTTCCCACCGCAAACAATGTAGAAACAACCGCTATACACCATTCATCCCTTTACCTTGTTCACCTCCTCGAGCTTCTCCCTCTGCTGCTCCTTCAATAATCCAAACGCCTTCCCACCTGGACAACACAAATAAATCACACAGCTCCGTTAAACGCGTCCTCATGTCGGTGCACTTGCTGTTGCGGTAATAAAGAGCAGCGGAGAAACAATGTAGCGTTCCACACCAGGCAGGCACGCGCGCGCGCGGAAAGCACACAGAGAATTAGAGATATAAATAAAATGTATAATAATAATAATAATAATTATTATTATTATACGACTTACCTTGTACATTCGACGGCATAATTGGACGGATTGGTGCAGGTCGGAGAAACAGCGGGACTCCTGATCTCTCTTGAGGAGGCGGAGAAGAATAAACGCAAGTCGCAGGAGTTCAGTGAGGGGCGTCCGCTAGTGACTCGCTCTTTGTTTTTGAACGACTCAAAGTGTCGACTCAAGAGAATCGATTCTTAAAATCAAGCTGCTCAAACGTTATCCCAGAATATTTAGATATACTGTATTTTCTCCGCGTTGTCGTTTTTGAAGTGACAATCGTACACTTTTATTCTATAGCAAGATTACGTGTTTCTTTTTTTAAATGTAATTTAAACGTAATCTTTTACATTTTTTTTAACTACTTAACTTAACTATAAAGTTTTAAGATTTCTTTGGAATCAAATCGAAATTCGGCTTGTCGACTCATTTAAACAAGAATTGAATCTTTAAAGTGACTCGTATTAACGGAATGGCTGAATGTTTAATTCAATCAAACACTCAGAATCTCGATTAATGTGAACGGGAATCGAATCCGTCAAGTGATTTATAAATGTCCGTCGGCTTATCTCTCGGACTCCCTGCGCCATCGTGCGACCAAAAGAGGAATAGCAAGAAAATACAGGTTAAAAATAACCTGGGGGGAATCTGCATTTATATGGAAAATGCATTTAGCATCGTACAGATTAAGGCCTGAACAAAGTAAAGGAGGAAATGTAAGAAAAATTACTATATGACTTCGTGCATCATATTAATGGAAAATTAAATATTTTAATCTTGTTGATACACAATATATCTTGTATACAGGATAGCGGGTAGCATGGAGCCTACCCCAGGAGACTTAGGGAATGAGGTGGGGAACACACTGGACAGGTTGCACAACCCGGGCACAAACACATACAGTACACACACTCATTCACAAACTACAGGCAATTTGGGAACGCCAGTTAGCCTAATCTGCACATCTTTGGACTGTGGGAATAAACTTGAGTACCAAGCATGGGGAGAACATGCAAACTCCATGCCCACAGACCCAAGGCAGGAATCGAACCTGGACTCTGGAGGTGCAAGGCTCCAGTTCTAATCACTACACCACCGCCACACAATATACAGTTAAACCAAAATTTAATCACTGGCCCTGCTTCATGTTTAAAAGGCTCATCTGAAGTCAATATTTTGCTAAATGAAACTTTTGGTTTGAAATTTCTCAAAAGAGACACTTAATAGAACTACAAATGCTGCTATGTTACAGATCATATTTGCATATTGCAACACATATGCAACATGTTGATGTATGGACTTTCAATATATTTGACCATTTGGATGGTGTACTAGAACATGTTTTTGAGTATAGCTTTACTGACTATTAATAGCTTCCTTTTTACATTTTTTTTTTTTACACAAACTGTATGATCATAGCACTGTATAGTTCTTGCTGGCAATATTGCTCACCTCTGAAACCTTAGTTTGGGCTTGGACCAGTGCAGTCTACTCTGCTGATTTTTTATGTACCTTCAAGTGTGAAGCCCAGAACCTCTGTCTAGACCCAGCCAAAGAAAAGTTCATTCTCCATTATTCCGTTATGTAACATTTAGAAGGGATGAGCTTATGAGGTTTGTAAACGATGTCAGTGGAGGCTTGGGGAGGTTGATCAAGCACTGAAATGTGTATTCCCAGAGTAGAGTAAATGTGATAAAGTGCCATCTTTGGGGCCCCTATAGTGCAGCGAACATGACACAGCACAAAGGTTTTCTTTGTTGGAGCCAACATGAAACCTGCTATCTTAGGTGCCCTCAAAGTGTCTAAACAATGGGAAAAGATATCAAACTAATGCCTGTCTTAGTAATGTGTAATACAGGAAGTGTACAGAGGTACGTGAGGGTACAGAGTACCTCTATACAATAAAACAGCTAGAAGATACAATCATTGGTCATAAACATGAATTTCATGGTGATATTGGGTTTTATGTTTTTAATGAAACAAGAATTTGGACCACATATTTTTATTTACTTTGTGTTTTCTGAAATCAACACAAGGTCAGAATTGTACTGAAGTACTGAAATGTCTTTTCATTTGACAAGCCCAAGGCCTCTCAACTTCCTGTTAGTGATAATGATTGACCACAACTGATAGCTTCTCTGTACCAACATAAAAAAAGGATGTGTTCCTGGATTGACTAACACACTACAATGGGAAAGTCCAAGGAGCTCAGTGCAGATCTGAGAAAGAGGATGTTAGATTTACACAAGTCAGGAATGTACAAGTTATTGGGAGCTGTAACCACTTTACCAAGCTTTACCACAGAGTTTTACATCATCGTAGACCATTCTACCACAGACAGAGCAATGACTGAAAACCCAATATTGCCATGAAATTCATGTAGTTAATGAGTGTATGAAACTTCTAAATGAACAATCTAGAATGTGGCAATCGGAAATAAAGTGCGCCTACAGTATGGGTGACCTTTTAGTGAAAGAAAATGTGATAGCACCCTGTATGTGAGAAATGGTTAGAATGTGCGGTTTGGTTAGGAAATGTGGGCCACCACTTAATATCCTGTGCTGTATGTTCTGTTTAGCTTCTAGTAAAAACAAATAGAAAAATCAAGGTGTCTTTAATGATAACCTGCTGACATTCATACACATTGTCCTACTGTCCTCAGGTCAGTGCAGTTTAAATTTCAGCATTGATCCTAATGCACTTCGTGAAGTAGTAGGTCACATAAAAAGGAATATTAGTCAGGCTGCATTGGTAATCTCCATAGACTAAAATTTCTATCATTGTTTACTACTGAATGTACCAGGTGCCCTTAAGATTTTTCACCTCTGCCGCTTAGACAGCCAGAGCATCTGCTACTGTTCATCTGGTTCAAGAAAGAGTTCAAGAACATATACTGTATGTTTAATATATGTAAGCAGTATTTATTTAGGATCAAATTCCTCTTCATCTGTGGATGGGGAGCATGGTCTATAGCCTACTGTATATATTTCTTAAATTTCTTTTTAAAAAAAAGAGGGCGATGAAAAGGTAGAATTAACTACTGTTAATTTATTCATTGCAGGTTCACACTTTACAAATTACCCTAATTTATGACTGAATAAATATTAAATAATAATAATAACATAATTATTATTATTATTATTATTATTATTAAATTATATCTATTTTGCTTTCTTTATTAAGTGAATGACTCGGAGCCTATGATAAAGATCCTTTGATTTTCTCATCACATTTTTAAAAAGTATAAATTATGTTTAGAAGCTGCTTTTGCCACTTTGTATTATGGACTGTATTAAGACTGCATTTTAGATCTAAGGTTTATAAAGATAAAAAGGAGATAAGTATGTCGAGTCAGTGTAAAGTGTAAATGTATGTACTGTAATGTACTGTAATTATATAAAGAATAAATGTAAAAAGAACAAAAATAGACACCAGAAAATTTAAAATAAAAAAATGACTTATAGTGCATGCTCATAATTTTTTTGCATACAACGTTTTAACAGTTAAAACTTTTCCCCTAGAGTTTTTGAATATACGCCAGCAGACACACATTTTTGCCACTGGAGCATCAGATATAGCTGGATTTAGTTAAAAGACTCGAAATTGAGACTAAAAGTTACACAATTTGGTATATCATACAGTAATAAAAACAATAAAAAAAAACATAATAAAGACTTTCGCTTTTATTTTATTTCAGTATGGTTTATAATACATAGGTTGCAATTCAAACATGTATGGTTGTACTGTATATGTAATGTCAGGAACCAAACTTTTATTAGTGCTTGTACACCTGGTTGTGTGACGTGGAACTGCATGAATGATTCTCAGTGAGCACACACCTCACTCCCACTAGATCCAGATAATATTTATATAATCAAATATTTAGCAATGAGTATGCCAAAGATATCGTTTGTCTTCCCTAGCCTCTTTTATTTCTCCTCTCTGGGCATTGTTTGGGCAGATTCTGAGCAATATCATTCAGGCTGTCCTGCTCTTCTTGGATGTCCTGCAGATTCTTTTCAAGCTCCACCAGCTGCTTTTGTTGAGCCTCAGCAGCTCCAAGAAGTATCTGGAACTTCTTGGTCAGTGCTGGGCTTTCCACACTGCCTCGGAGTACTCGGAGACGTGCGGCTGTCTCATTCAGCACGCGGTCGTACTTCTCCACGTCTATGTTCCTTTCTGCTTGGTGTGAGACATGATCGAGATGCAAGTGAAAAAAGGAAATAAGAGTGTGCAAGAAAATATTTATACAGCACAGAAAAGAATACAACAAAGAAAAGGTTGGGAAGGATACAGTACTGTATGTTGAATACAGAAGATTCAGGGACGTCAGAAGAAATGAAAATGCAGGAGTAAAAGAAAGGTTTTGGAATGTACCTATCTGACCAAGCATCTCGGCTAGCATGTGAGTAAAACCCTCCAGCTGGCTCTTGGCTGACTCCATGCTGCCCATCACTCCATTTAAAGAAACATCAGCCTGTGAAGCAGAAATGAGCAGAGAATTCATAAACGAGGGTGAAGAGTGAAATGGTTGAAAAGTCACACAGGGTTAAGTTGCTTTAACTGCTACTTCAATTTCAAATTAATTTCACTTTTACACCAGCAGTACTTTACAGTTCATGCAAGAGTTAAAAGTTTAAAAGGTTCTGGAATCCCAGTCTAACACACCAGGGCCAGTATTCACAAAACTTATTAAGCCTAAAAACTGCTCCTAGTGACGAAATTCTTAGAATCATGCCATTTTCTTAGAATTCTTAATTTCCCCTTAAATTTAGGACTAAATCTTAGTAAAGATCACAAAACATCAATCTGAAATAGATCACAAGTAATAAAATCAGTATGGTAAATTAATGTAAGAATTTAAATATAGTAACTACTGAAGGAAATTTGGTTGTTTCAAAAGTATACACATTTTCAACATTTGTCTGTTTTAATTTAAGATATTTAGCCTATAACACAAACTTTGCATGAAGTAGCCTGCATTCATGATTATACAATTTCTTCTATTAATTCTATTATTATGTATTCGATTTTCACAAAGAGCGCATTTTAAGACCTTTACAGATTTTTTTATCAACCAATCACAGTCCTTGAATTGCTGCATCATCCCTAACAACGGGGTCAACCACACCTCCTCACTAAGATAAAGGTTTTTATACTTTCCTTACTCAGTTGCTCTGAGAAGAGAGTTGCTTTAAGAAGTTTCCTAAATCACTTTTAGTCTAAGACCCCCAGATAGGTCTTTTTAGGCTAAGATAGGAGCTCTCTGAGAGAATTCTAACAAGCTTTTTGAATACAGGCCCTGATGTCTCATGTCTGTGCCACACTCAAAGTTGTAGAATATTTTACAACAGTTCCAAATGCTTATTCATGAGTGCTTATTGTAGCATATAGCACAGAGGATCACATACACAATTCCCAGTGTCAGTGAAAACCCCTTACTCAATGTCCAGCAAATAATAAATACAAAACATGCACAATATTAAAAACTCAACATCCTACAAGATGGGGCAAGATGTCCTACAAGATGTCTTCCTTGGAAAAAAATCTTTGACAATATAACTGTACTGTACTGTATAACCAATAACAGCTGAGTTACTGTATACTGTATGTTTATCTTAAATGCGTAACCTAATATGAAGTCATCTTCATTCCAAGTTCTGTAGGTTCACCTTGTTGGTTGAGATTAATAAGCATAATCTGAAAATGTGTGTTTTAATCTGACCAAATCTTGTAGTGTGTAGATGTATCAGCAAAGAAAACCCTAGTGAATAATTTTCAGCTCTGGTTAGGATTGTTCCAATGTATTCATACCAGAACGGTGTTGAATTCTTGAATTAGATTAGCAAGAATTGGATTAGTCAATTTAATTATAACATTATCATTTCTATAGTAACAGCTCAGAGATTTGTGCAGCAGGTGCATCACAAAATCAAAGTATGAAAATAAGTGGATGTAAGGCATGCTTAATTCAATTTAACATAGAAAAATTGATAGAGCTGAATAAATCTGATCATATGTGATATATTGTACACTGCCTAGCTTCGGAATGGTCTAACTATTGGCCTACTGTATATTAAGCAAAGAAAACAACTAAAGGAAACTTTGCGGAAGAAATGTGGTAAAAAAAAAAAAAAATCTGGCATGGAGATCACTTAAAAACTTGGTGCAGTTGCAACAGGGAAAAAAAAAATCATGATAATGTTTAATAGTGAAAGTAAGATGAGATGAAGGCTCATAGGATTGGTATTAAACAGCTGTGTGTAACAAAACCAGAGGCTGATTAAAAAAAAAGGCTTCAACTTGCTAGAGGGCATAATGATCAGACTTTGAAGCAATGCAAAAGCGTCATGTGGTCTGATGAGTCCAGACTGACCGTATTCCAGAGCGATGGAATGCATCAGGGTTAGAAGAGAAGCGTATGAAGCGATGCACCGATCATGTATAGTGCCCACTGTACAAGCATCTAGAGGTAGTGTGTTGATCTGCGATTGCTGCAATTGCTCAGGTTTAGGTTCGGTAATGTTATGTATCAATAAAAAGAAATCAGCTGACGACTTGAATAGAATGAATGACCAGGGTGTCACGTCTATGGAGTTTTTCAAAGAGTGGTTCAACCAGCCACCTCTTATATCATATCAGTCAGTAATGTTTTTCACATGAGAAAGCAGCTCACAGCTGATCAATAACTGGCATAACTAATTAGCTTTATAAACATTCCACAACAATAAATGTAGCTCCAAATCATTTAAAAAAGCTTAATCAACAACAACAACAACATGTCATCTAAAAGGATAAAACATTTTATGTGTTGTGTATGTAAAGGTTTCTCAAGCTATATTAAGAAATTATTCATTGAATTCTACTCACGAAATAGAAACAAGTTATATAACACACTTGTTTACCTCGTCTGGCATTTCTCCTGCCACCTGAGAAGCTAAGTCCTCCTGCTCTGTCAGCTGCTGCACTGCTGAAATCACACCCTTCTTCAGTTGAGCAGACACCTTCTTTGTCTGCTTTGCTTGTGACAGAGATGCCTTAGCATCCTAAAAGAGATTAGCGTATGGATTTAACTTCCTCTTCCTTTATCTAGATGAAACACGGGTTATAATCCTAAATAGGTTATTATTATAGTATATACATTTACTGCACACAAAACATTTTTACGACACATATCCGATCATCTATACCTACTACGTGACATTTCAAATGATCAACTGCTGAGGCTTAGTTTATATTTTACTCTTTTCATATTTCCATATGTGTATACATAATAGCTGTAGATGATTGGAATTGCGATACCTTGAGAAGGTTCATTTTCTTAATTTAGCTTTGAAATATTGGTCACACCCTGCATTACCTCTAATACCGCGCTAAGATCTTTGCATATGGGAAAATAAGTATTTTGGAAACCTGTCATTTGCAT
Organism: Clarias platycephalus; assembly: GCA_030068275.1. NCBI lineage: Eukaryota > Metazoa > Chordata > Actinopteri > Siluriformes > Clariidae > Clarias > Clarias platycephalus. The sequence continues at coordinate 12,422,682 of JAQQZT010000017.1, forward strand.
GAAATACCATGTCAAGCTTACCTTAGCTCCAGAATTAGCCGTCTTCTGAGTCTGCAATGCTTTGTCTCTTGCTTGCGTCGCATTCCCCAGCGCAGGTCTGAGCACTCTCTCAGCATGCCTCACCTTCTTGTTCACCTCCGTCAGGATCTTCCCCTCCACATTGCCCTCTCGCTTCAGAGCTTCGCGGGTCTTAGTGCGCAGAACAGGCCACTCCTTCTCTATGCCTGTTGTAGAGGCGGAACACCTTACACCTTTTTGTTTATTCCATTTACCATTAACTGTGTTAGCATTTTCTATACAGTATGTAAGGTAGATCATTAAGGTTTCTATGTCATGCAAAAATATGTTGATGTGATTGTGGCCTAATGTATAATGACTATTATAAAGCGCTGACACTGGAGACTCCTTCCAAAATTTTTTAATCTACAATATAATATAATAATCTATATATAATCTCATTTTTACATTTTTTGAAGAAGTAAAGCTATAACTTTTCCAAAATGCAGATGCTAGGATAGAAGGATTTAAAATTTCTTGGTTAGCAAGTGAGTGAACTAATGTTTTTCTCCTGAATGTTCTCATGGAACTATAAATGGATAAAATGTACAACATGTTGTTCTTTAATAAATACAAAAAAAAGAAAAAAATGTTAGAGTTGGCTGCATTATAAGATAAATGAAAACATCTGTTATTAGAAAAACAGCTTCAGGGTGGAAACAGTAACTCCACTTCATGCTGGGCTGCAACACGCTGTCACGCAAAGGAGTTAGAGCAGATACAAGTGCAGAGTGAATTTTAATAAAGTGCTTTATAAGAATATGTAATCTAAGATGAAAAACAAGAACGACATTAGCATGGAAACATCACAACGTGTCGTGACCACAACAACAAATAACAACAAGAGGAATATGACCCCAAGACAGTATTTCAAATACTGGTGCTAGTTATTATACATATGAAAATTTTATTAAAATGTGCAGGGACTGATGGGTATTGCCTTGTCATGCTTTATTCATTACATATTCTCTGTCCACTTCTCCGTGACTGTATTTTGTTATACTTTATATTTTATTCTTTCTATCTCCGTTGCCTTCACGTAGCTAAATATTTAATCCTGCATAATCATTAAATGGATATATATATATCTTTAATATCACACACATAAAAT
>JAQQZT010000017.1:12501484-12511739 GCA_030068275.1 Clarias platycephalus
TTGGATTTTTACAACATTATTGTTGAAATACACAGTCCTGAAAAAGGGGCGTTTCTTTTTTTGCTGAGTATATAATTAGCAAATAAGCTAGGCTAAAAATATGTTAGATTATGTTGACTAAGAATAGGTTTCTTACACTTGTTTTGCTGGACACTGTTTATGGTAAAGTGAGAGCTCTTGTACATGTTCTATCTTGTATTTTTTCTATCTGCTGAGCCATTTGGAGGGCAACTGAATATTCAGTATATCTTACACTGGAAATAGTTTACACTGTTCAAACATACATATGTTACATACAGTAGTTATTTGTTTCAAAAGTTTTATCCATCCATCCATCCATCCATTTTCTTCTGCTTTATCCGAAAAGTGAGATTGGGAAATTTGTGCTTCTTGTTCCTTAATTTGCTGTTTTGCAAAGATATTTAGTTTTATTAACTTATTTTATTAATTTATTTATTTTTATTTGGAAATGTCAGAACTTGTACATTGTTTTATCATTTTGTTCTAAAAATAAATAAATAAATCAGACATTACGATGAAACATTTACTCAGTACTTGAGTAGTCTTTTCACCAAATACTTTTTTACACTTACTTGAGTAATATTTTGGATGACTACTTTTTACTTCTACTTGAGTAATATTATTTTAAAATACAGCTACTTTTACTGCATGTTCTCCCAGCGCTGGGTGGGTTTCCTCTGGGTACTCCGGTTTCCTCCCACAATCCAAAGACATGCAGATTAGGTTGATTGGGGTTCCCAAATTTCCCATGGTGTGTGAATGAGTGTGTGAGTGTATGTACTGTATGTGTGTGTGCAATGCGATGGATTGGCACCCTGTCCAGGGTGTACCCCGCCTCGTGCCCTAAGCCTCCTTGGATAGGCTCCAGGTCCCCGCGACCCTGAATACAGGATAAAGTGGTATAGGAGATGAGTGAGTGAGTGAGAGTGAGCTACTCTTACTTGAGTACAATTTTTGGCTACTCTATCCACCTCTGCTTAAATGAAAGCAGTAAAACTATATACTGTAGTTTGAAAAGGCTTTATCCTGAAAATAATGATGAACTGCCTCATGTAGTGTTGGTGTTTTTTTTATTTTTTAATGTATCCGTATTTTCATTGGGCAGAAACAGCAGTGGGTTATTAGTGCTGTCAGTCATTTACCTGCAGCCTCCTGGTCCAAGGGAGTGGAAGCCAGGCCTGCAGACATCACACTTTACGCCCATCACACTCTGCCTACAGAGGCACACACCTTCCTCATCACATTGGAGACTCACAGAGCCTGGAGAAAGGGAGAAAGGGAGAATGTGTTTGAAAATGAGCTACAATAGGTTTACATGTACATTTACAAATATTTGTATTTTAATATCTGTATTTTATTGATGTATGCAGAAGTCTGACTCTAAAGTTTATTGACTGATTTAATATATTTTCATTAAAAACAGTAGTTAATATAAGAAACGTATAATATAGTATAGTATTGTATAGTACAGTATAATATTGTATTTTGGTATAGGGTATAAAGTTCAAATAATAATTTCTCATTTTGTAAGTGATTAAAAGTGTTGACCAATATGTGGTTTAGATGAATTGTCTTGGGATTCGATGTTATTGCTATTTGGTTACTGCCTACAGCAGAGGTTAAAAGAATATCATTTGATCTCTGTGGGGCTACTGTGTTCTTAGCTTTCTTTATCTGGATCATTTGCACACATTGAAAAGAAATAATATTAATATTTTATTGCTGCAGGGTCATTCTGATATTTCCATAATAAATTGTATTTGTTTTACACAGAACACAACTTTTTCTATAGGGGGACAAAAAGGTATAAACCAGCGGTTCCTAAAAGGCTAAAGTCAGAATAAGCTACAGGCAAAAAAAAAATAAAAAAGTAACAGGGACATATAGGCCAGGGGATAGCTTATACTGTGTGTGTGTGTGAGTGTGTGAGTGAGTGTTGTGGGATAAAGTGTTCCAGTTAAGGTTTTTACATTTTATCCTATGGGGAAATGATGACATTCTTAAAAAAAAAGAAAAAAAGAAAAAAAAAGACTGTGCTTCTTTACAAAAATATGTCCTTAACGTTATTAAAGACAAAGGGATTTTTCCCTTTGTTTTTAATAACGTTAAGGACATATTCCTGTACATTTATATTTTGGCCGAAAATTTAGACATTGGTGTTTTCTGGTACCATTAAAAAAAATTTTTTTGGTTTTACTTCATTCCTATCTGCTGCACTGCTGTCAAAGTTTTAAATTACTAATGCAGTTACAAAGGTGATTTAAATAAGAATATTTTCAGGGAACTCAAACTTATGTAATAGCAATCAGGTCAAAATGAAACGCAGCTATGTACAGTATATGACATACTTACATCTAGTTATAGCGATCTATGAGATCATGTGTGAGATGGTATTCATTTTGGTATTAGCATAATTGTTTGGTGGCTAATTATTTGAGCATAGATGAAACAAAATGCTCTGCTGTATAGACAAAAAGCTCTCACTCACTGTATACCGCTTTATACTCACTGTATACTGCTTTATACTTACTGTATACCGCTCACTGTATAACGCATACCGGGTCGTGGGGGGCCTGAAGCCTATCCCAGGAGCCTCCCAGAGAGGCAGGGTACATCCTGGATAGGGTGGCAATCCATCACAGGGCACACACACGCACACAAATTTACATTAAGGGCAATTTGGAAAAGCCAGTTACCCTAATCTGCACGTATTTGGAGGAAACCCACCAAGCACAGGAAGAAGATGCAAACTCCATGCACACAGACGCAAGGCAGGAATTGAACCTGAACGCTGGAGGTGCGAAGAGACAGTGCGTGTGTGAAAGTCGTCCTACACAGTAGCACCCCTTCTGCTCTTCTCCCTCTCTCGTCTTACTTCAGCCACAATTTTTTTTCAAAGGTAAAGTGCAGATTAATTTGTTTTATTTTTACTTTATTTTTGAGTTGTGGAATGAATCATCAGAGTTTCCATTATTTCTTGTGTGGAAATTCACATTGATATACAAGTGCTTTGCAAGCACACTTCTGGAACGATTTATGCTCACAATCCAAGGTTTAACTGTAATCAGTAATACTGTGTTCTGTTTGTTTGAATGGTACTGCTTCCATATAGCAAGGAAAAAAATTACAATAATAATTAAAAATTAAGTGAGGTTTCATGTCAGTTTATTTTGTATTTATATGTCTTTAATAAATATTTTGATTGTTTCCACATGCAAAAACTGATTAAAGTGTTGGAAATGTTTTATTTTAGGTAATATTTTGGGGTCACTGGAACAAATTATTTGCATTTACATAGTTTTCTATGGGAAAATGCGCTTCCCTAACAATCGGTGCCTCCGCAACTGATTAAATTTATACTTATTGATTAAACATTAGTGAAGTATGAATGGTATTATAATGAATCAGTTTTCACTTTATAAATGCAGCCCTGGCCATCTTATAATCATGTGCGATTTTATATTTAGAAGTTTGTTGACTACTGTAGCTTGTAATGCCTGCACCTACAGTATATCCTATTCGCTAGTTATCTCACTTTGAGTTTAACATAGAATGGCATTGTAACTATAGTCACAGCAGCATTTTTAGCAGGACATGGATACAATTATTGCTATTGTTTTATTAAATATATACTCCTTTATTCATTATTTATCCACTATCAATCCTATATTCATCCTTTCACTGTGTCTGTGTGTTCACATATGTCAGCTCACCCATAGTGTTACAACTGCAGTTGTTGCAAGGAAGAAGTGGAGAGGATCTGTAGAAGTTTTCTCTGCATCGTTCGCAATGTGGCCCTGATGTGTTGTCTCTGCAGCCAATACACCGCCCACCACTACCTGTACTGCGGTATTGCTCTGTATCAAACAGGCACTGGTCTGCACGGTCACTGCAGTTACATTCTGGCTCAAATAGAAAATGAAAGGGGGAGAGGAAAAAGAACAGTCAGAATAAGCAAAATATTGGCAAAGTAAAAAGGAGGAACAAAACGTCTATTGGGAGAAAAATATTGAAAAAGCAATTTCGACTGAATGCTTCATGTCAAACAGCTGGTCCTCACTTTGTCAAAAAAAATTTTTTTATCATGCATCAACTACCTAGGCATTATAGGAAATGACCCATTTTATTTAAAATATGGCTTTTTCATCTGCAACAATTGTTGAATTATCAGTCCCTATTGTGTCGTAATGTCTGTACCTGCATTTAAAGAAAGATTATTCTTTATTACATTGTGGAAGGGTTCATAATCACTGTGCATAACTGCCTATTAAATCATTACAAAACATCATGGTGTATTCTAGATTCACATGAAACTAATGCATTTCTAAAAATAACTCTCTAGAGAGGTGCATCTTATTAGCAAGTTCGTTTAGAAAGTTAAATTGTGGTGAATATGGTACTGTTTATTCCTCTCAGATCTTGTCACATACACATGGAAATGCAATTTCATAAAAACTGAAGTGCTCTTTATTATATAGAATCCAGGAGGTATGATTAAGAAATATGACTGGGTTCAATGTCCAATAATAATAATTAAAATCAACAAGTACACAATGAAATGAAACGCAATGAGGAACAGGAGCTAAAATAGAAACAAGAAGGCATATACTGTACAAACTGATCCAAGGCTTAAAATAACACATTAGGGTAATTAACCAGTGAGAGGACAGGGTAGGGAGTATAAAATACAAAGCCAAGAAAAAGTCTGAGGCTTCATTGAGTGCAAACCTGTATCTGTAAATATAATTGCCTCCAAGTGGCAATGTAATTTCAGTGGTAATGGCACTAGTAACTTATAGTGACACTTATAATTATAAGTGGTAAATAAAAAAAATTTTTTGCCTCAGAGTGGTACAGCAGTAACAACCTCATCCAATCACCCGGAGATCACAAGTTTAAATCCTGGGAGATGTTATGGCATTTTGACATCAATCATGGCGATACTAGCCAATCATGGGCAACTGTGAGCTCACATAAGCGTAAGGATCCAATGCTATTCTCTGAGGGTTTTATGCCACTCCTTATTGTGCATGAGCAATCAGCTCAAAAAGATGCGATCGACAGGCTTCAAGTGTCTCAGAGGAAACACAGGATAGCCCTGCCTGGTGGTTGGTAATTAACTTAGCTAAATAGGTTCTTAGTTTTTGTAAATTTATGTTGTATGTAGCACTTTGGTCCTGAAGGAATGTTTTTCGTTTTACTGTGTACTGAACTTTATATGGTTGAAATGACAATAAAAGCCTACTTGACTTGACGGGAGAATGCCTTTAGTAAAATGCCCCTACCGTAGTAGCCTGTGTCTATTAAATCTAGTACATAGGATTATGTGAATAATAGTGAACATAATTTATTGTGTCTAAACTAGTCATTCTAAGCTGGTGGGTTGTGTCCCAAAAGTGAGCTGTAAGTCATTTAAGATTGGGTCATGATTGCTAGAAAAAAAATACTACAAGCAAGTGATAAACCATAATAAAACCATAGACACTGTAAAAAATATTCCATCTCAGAGGACACAATAAAGTCACTGTAGTTGGTGATCTGGTGAAGCTTTATGGAGAAATTAAATGTGTCACAAGCTATCCATGGAGATGGACTATTCCTATGGATTTTTGTTTATGTGAAGAATCACAAACACTGGGATTGATTCCTCCCATTGGCTGAGTATGCCCAGAACAATCCTCAACACTTTGGAAACCAGTTTACAACTTTTCCAGCCACCACTTGCCCTACAGATTCACTGGTCATTGACAGGTGGTTTCAGCAGAACTGGAAGCAGGCACACCATTGACCCGAGAAGGGTGGTAAATTACAAGATTGCTGACCAGCACTAATAAACAAAGCCAGACTATTTTGTGGATACCTAGGATCAGTAGCACTCCCAGAGGTAACACTATTCACTCTGGGTTGGGATCTGTATAATCTTGACCACTATAAGCACCAGGCTACAGTTTGCAGAGAGTGGTTTGACTGAAGTGGACTCCAACTCCTACGTTCACAATCTTCCAGCTAATGATTCAACACACCTGGATTTTATTTCAGTCACTCACACTTCATAATGTTTAAGGACATTGAAAACACTCACTTGATGCAAAGTAAACATTCATTAAACTCTGATGTTTCCAACCAGTCATTTCCCAAACCCGTTTTTCTGTTCGTCTACAAATATTTTGACCCTGTCTCTATTTAACAATTCTTGATTCTGTCCAGCCGAGTTTATGTCTTTTTGTGGTTTGCCTGACTGTTGCCAGTTTTCCAGCTCTGACCTTTGATACCAGTATTTGCACCTTTGCATCGTTAATAAGCAACCTATTTGTTGAACCATCATGTCTTTACCAAGCAGTATGAGCATTTCAATGAAGTATTTCAGGTAGTCAGCAAAGGTGTGTTAATACGATATTTAATTTTCTTTATTCTAGCAAGTAAATACAATTTATGAGTGAGAAGAACATTATTGTGCACCTACAGTACACCTACATGCAGCCATATAATTAAACAAAAATTATAATGAATAATGGATATGGCTTAAGCTTAATGAAATATATTGTTTTTGATTGAGGAATGGCAACCAGATTATTATGTCTATGGAAGCAATATGAAAAACAAGAAATACATATGCTAATGACCTAAATTTTTAAAATTAAAATAAACAATCCATTAAACTTATTTTAAAAGGAAAAACAAGAGGTTTAAGTCTTGATTAAACTTCTTTATCTATTTACTTCCTCAACAATTTCTGTGTATTTGATTAACATTATTTATTTGATATTTATTTAAATGTATTTAATTTATACACTGAATAGTAAAAAAAAAAAAAAAAGGTTCTTTATCAATTAATTTGTCTGTTGGTCATGACAAACCAAGATATAGCAGTTACCATAAGCCTACAGTATAATGCATATAATACACCAACTGCTCTTTTGTCGCTTTCACTCTCATTTAGCAGTGCATTAATTAACCAAAGTGTGGTTCGTTGTTTTATTTGGAAGAACAACTGTCACTTGGGCAAAACCATCTGTTGGATATACAGTATAATGCAAGGCAATTAAAACAACACTTGCCTGATAGAATGGCTAATTAAAATCATTAACATGCTAAATTTTTTCTGCCTTATTTTACTAAATTTATCAGGTCAGGCATTGCTTCCCTATGCATAAAAAATGTAAATACCCGCACAGTCCAACATTCATTTTATTCAAAGGGAGTTCCATCTCATTAACTGATTATTAACTTATTAATGCACAGTACTATGATATCAATGTCATGTAAATGTTCCTAACTAAACTAAAAAGTACGACAACAACAAGTCAGAATTTTCAGCCCCAAAAGTTTTTTTAAATGCAGTTTCCTGACCAGTTTCGATGCACTCAAAACAGTCTCCAATTATCATGACAGAAAGAGCAAGTGCTGCTTTGGTGCATTTTTCAAACAACATGTGAATGGCCCAAAACTTTGGCCCATTAATGTGAAGTAGGGAGAATAAAGGGCTTCAAAAACTTTCTGTTCATTCTAATCATACTGTTCGTCACCTCGACTGCCTTATTTTCATTATAAAAACCTACTCTTTTGTTTTTAGAGGTGGTTTCATCATAAAAATGATGATCTCCTGTGCTCAACATTAAAAGGTTGGCAGGTTGGATATCGTCTGAAGAACGATAGTAAATTATGGTATAGTCATTTTGTACCATTTCCATCACAGCTTTTTATGTCTAACATCATGATTACAAAATCTTATTATATGTTATATTTATGACATCATTTATGTTTATGTTTGTATTTTGACCAAAAACAGATTAAGGTAGCAAATTAAAGATTTCCAGGTACAAATACTTTGTCTTTAATATTAAAATTTTTGAAGCACTGATTATACTGTACATACGTATGATGATCTAGATGTTACGAGTACTTACTAACACACTGATTGGCAGAGTCTCCAGTGGCACGAGCCCATGGCCGGTCCCGGTAGAATGGGGCACATTGTTGGCAATCTGTCCCAGCAGTGTAGTGCTCACACACACACACCAAACGGCCTTCTTCATTTGGTACACACTCGCTGCCATGCCCATTACACTTGCATCTGTATGGTTCAAAAAGTGACCACGAGGTGAGGTGGGGGTAGAAAAAAAAAATTCCTTAAATAAATAAAGAATTGTAAAAATAATGCATTTTTGTATTTGCTGAGAATTTAATGGAAAAAGAGTTGTGCAAAATATTTTTTTTCTTTTTTTAATGCCAAAAGGTTACCATGTACTAATTCTTGATACTTGTACACATTTGTTTGGCTGTCTAAGCTAAGCGACCACCCAGACACTCAGACACACACGCGCACACACACAGAGCCAGACAGCATTCCCTTTTTCCATATCCTGTTTACAATGTGAAAAACATTGAAACAATTGAAACAAGCTTTGTTTCTGCAGCAGATCAGATTGTAGTTTTTTTTTTTTTAATGTCTTTCTGTTTATTGTATGCATCTTAGTATACACAAATATATAATTGTGCTGCATGTGAGCATGTTTGTGTGGGTATTTGTATGTAAATGACTTTTGCATTGACTCACAGTCAATCTCATACTGTTTAGTATGTGTGTGTATGTATGATAGTGGGTGTGCGTGTTTGTGCGTCTTTGTTTGTGAACATCACCTGCCCCCCACAGAAAAGTCAGAGATAGCATAAAAGTATGAGCGTAGCACTTTGGCGTCCTTGAAGAACTCGTCTCCAAAGGTGTTCAGTCTGTTTAAAGAGATCAGTAGGTCTGTAGCTGTCACCCATTCCTGTGGATAGACAAAAAGGGGAGAACAAACAGGGACATAGTGGATCCAAAACTTAGGACACAACTCATGAATGAGATGAGATAAGATGAGATGAGATGAGATGCACATTTACATACTTATTCCCACACTCATTCACAGCAATGGACATGCACATTTTTGTGAGACTGTAGCAAAAAACACAGAACCCAGAGGAAAACCCCAAAATAGCGCATGCTAAACTCCATTAACCCAAGCTTAAAGTTGAAACCAGCTGTACTACTGTGCATTCCTATGATGCCAATTACATTCACATTTGTTGTGCTGTGTTCCCCCTATTTTTAGTCTTACTTCATCCTGTAATGCTGAGATTTTTATTTGTATTTAGATTCATTTTGTTTGTGTGCAATGGAAAAAATGTAAAATATTGAACATCACTGTGGGTTATTAAATAAAAACAATTATGAAACCAGCATCGATTCAAATTTAATTCTCCCACCTTGTACTAATGGTACTGTGATTAGTTACTACTTTTTTATAACGTGTGTCAACTTTTCTCTTTGTTTTACTAATCTTGTTTTACCTCTCCAATAACGTCATTATATTTCAGACAATGTAGAATGAATGCAAAACATGACCCAAATTTACTTCAGGCTATGTTAAAGTTAATCTTTTGTACAGTATGTTAACCCTGTCCCTGAGAAAGAGGGAGAAATAATATGGGTACTGCTTGTGGTGGGACAGAGATGTAGCAAGAATGGAGTAATGCCTTATGTGGAGCATGCAAGATTGAAGCCAAAGAAATTAAAAGAGAATGGATGAGATGGAAGGTAACTGTATCGGTCTTAGAGAACGGTAGAGGGATGACTGTACAAACTTAGCCAAAGCTAGCAAAAGCTAGTGTTAGCACCAAATCATGAAAGTTAAACACATAGAAAGATCTCAACCATTAGTCATTACAAGCCTAAGTATCCATCACTGACAACTAAAGAGTTTGTAGAAATAGTTCAAACATTAAAGCTAAAAAAACAAGCTAATCAGTGGTATTATTATTTCAGGTTGAAGCCCATGTACATGTCTGCCTGTCTTTCTGGCAAAACTCTCTCTAACTTATTAATACAAAGAAATACAATTTTGTAAGGTTGAGTATCTTACGCCTTGTTTATGACTACTGTTGTACTACTTTCGTCGTCAGCCAAATACACTCCAGTTCGGTAATCGGAGAGTGATTTACAGATGAGAAATCGAAAAAATAGATTGGATAAAGATTATGTTTTGTCTTAAAACAACTCTAGCATGTTATACTACACCTATACCACTTCAAAGCTGTTATTTCAGTGGTGAAAATATTAAGTAATCCTATTAAAAATATTGAGTTTAGATTTTCTAATTAATATCTATCTATTGGTACAACACTCTAAAAAACGCTGGGTTGTTTTTTCTACCCAAACGCTGGGTTGCCGCTGTTGGGTCATTTTTCTGGGTTA
>JAQQZT010000017.1:12528039-12541320 GCA_030068275.1 Clarias platycephalus
TGTGTGTGTGTGTGTCTGTGTGTGTGTGTGTGTGTGTGTGTGTGTGTGTGTGTGTGTGTGTGTGTGTGTGTGTGTGTCTCTGTCTGTGTTTGAGTGTGTGTGTGGGAAAGACCTGACCTGAAATCTATGCAAGGGGACCTCTACAGCTTTTTGTGTTTGTCTTCTTCTTCGTAGTGTTTTGTTTACCATCTCTGACACACATGTGTGTGTTGATGCATGTCTGAGCCTAGGAAGTAATTTGTTTGGTTTGGAGGCTAAAGAGCTGAACATAGACCCCTGACTAGAAGCCATCCGGTGATCGAAAGGAAAAAGTAGAAACTAAGATGAAAGAGACAGACATAATAGACTTCCTTTTATGATTTTCTGTTCAAAGGTTCATGTCTTGGCACCAGGGCTGTTGGTTCAGTAAGTACACCTCACATCAATAGGGGCCTGCTGCCACATGGTATTGCTCGTTTAAAGACAATGTTATACTATTCAGGATTTATCGAACAGTTGACATTTAACTCTCTAAAAGATCATTTTCATAACCTTTTTCACAGTAAAAGTAAAGCACACCTTTAATTTTACATCATCAGAATTCCAAGTCTTCTTAATATCAAGCCTTGCCATTGAATGTTATCTACTGTAAGGTAATGAGGAAAAATTCAGGCCCAGTTAGTATGTGCACTTATTATCTAATTAATTTTAATTATTTTGTTGGGAAAACTATCCTGATGTATATAATGTAGCAATAACTGAAGCAATAATACAGGGCTTGTTATAATGGGCTTTGTGTTGTATTGTGTTCCAAAACATATGCTGTGTGGTAAATAGTATGCCAGAACAATAATTGATCCAGAGCCCATATTGCAAAACTGGACTCAAGGTGGGAATGCACCAATGCAACCCCTGTCTTATCCAATACATGTACGGGATGCCAGTTATATCTCAATCAATGGGGTCTATATATTGATTAAGGCTATAGTTATTTATATATATACATATACATACAGTATATACTGTATATATACAGATTTTAGTTTGGGACTCAGTGGACCAGGATGAAACACAATATTATGTTTTTATAATTTTATATTTAAAATAATTTTAGAATAAATACAACACTTATTACTAATTTGGAACCTTCCATAGTTCCTGCATATTCTCACTTTTGCTGTCTGCCATGACTCTGTCTTCACCATGCAGAACACGCTTGGTGCACATCAAGAAAAAAATTACAATATAAATAGCATATGTGTATAGTAAGGGACGTATGAGCATTTGCACATGCACGATGTATTAATATTTTAATTAATATGTGTAGACAAATACTAAATGAAGAAAACATTACATTACACAAATCCTAAAATAGAGTTAGTCTAGGTAAAATGTTACTCCCGTAAATGTCCTCTATTTACAGTACATTTCCACTTGGCACACAGATGTGTTAATAGAAGATCATTTACTTAGTCTGACACTGATAAATATTATCATGAGCAGTCAACATGCAGGTGAGTAATTTATATTAGGATGATTTAAATGGCTGTGAAACAAGATGATTTTCTGCACATGGCTACCATGCTTTTAAGTTAGAAGCAGTAATAATAATAATAATAATAATAATAATAATAATAAAACCACAATCATTTTTAACCAAATATCTCAATATCAATATCAGTCCCCCACTCTTTGATCAAAGACAGTGGAAGATCTTGATAGCTATCTCAGTTGGATAAATTAGATCTAAACTCATTAGACCTGAATATGTTTAGCATCATCAGCTGCATGCAAAACTAGTACAACTAGATTTTATTTACCTACATCAAATGTTTACCATTTTGTGAGATGAGAGCATTCAATTGATACACTTTTAAAACAACAAAATCCGTTGAACCAGATAGTTAACTAATGGCAATACATAAAACATTAACCTCTAAGTGATTAAAACCTGGAGCCTGTGTTGCTGATTTTGTACTTTTTGTGCAGTTTGTTTGAGTTGTAATGCTTTCCTCTCCTTTCCTTGGCTAATTACCTGGAGAGGCACACAACACAACGGTAAAAAGTATTTATTTAAGATTTTGCTGTTAATATAACAGCAGCTAACATTAGATTACCCATTAAAGAAAATAACCACTAGCACAATAATGTGCTACTATATATATTGTTTAATAAATAAGGTTTACCTCTATGCTTGTTTAGGCTTAATGGAGAATGGCTTTATGGAGGCATGTCAAAAAAGCATTTGAAAATAAACAATTCATCTGTTCTTAAAAAAAAGAAAAAGAAACAAGTGAAATAAGTACATGGGTGTTGTCCTTATTTGTGGCAAGTTAGATTGAAGACTCAATATGCTTAATATTATAGACTGTTCATACACACTTGCACTACCTACATATTTATATATCTGGACCATTGCACAAGACACTTTAATAAGTCACTTTTTATGCATATTTGCACAACCACTGCCACTTTCAAATATTTCTATATTTTGTAATATTTTTTATCATGCCCTTATTTGTACAGTTTATTTTAATAGTAGAAATTTTATTCATATTTATTCCTTACGTATACGTTTTTATTTTATTTTCTTAAGGTCACTGGCTGTCGTATAAGCATTTCACTGCATTTCGTACTGTGTATGACTGTGTATGTGACAAATAAAATCTGAATTTGATTTGATTTGATTTGAAATTTGTTGTATTGATCTTATAGTAACATTCTATGGTGGCTTGATAGGTGGATAGCTGTTGGTTGCTCCTTTCAGATGTACCTACAGTACCTAGTAAAGCATCCAAAATAAAAATGGCGCTATACCCTGTCTGGTGTCTTTTTTCCACTTCTAAGTAAAAAGGAATGATAGATGTCATGTAATGTACTGTAGTAAAACAAAATGCAAAAGTCCCCAAAAATGAAAATAATTACATAGGTAAAGATACTTTAAAAATGTTCTTCAGTACATTAGCAAATTAATTTTCTTTTGTTGATGTCCACCACTGGTTGAAGTAGGTTTTTTATAATAAAAAAATAAAATAAAAAATAATAATTATTATTATTATTATTTGTAAAAAAAATAAAGAAGCATTCAAGCAAGTTTAAATTGAGTCAGATTGTTTAGTGTAGGATAAATAGAATGACTAAATTAAAGGGTTTTGCTGTGTGACCACTCTTCACAAAATCCCATGGAATGAATCATTGGTTAGCAAATATATTTCTTGTTTATTGATCTTGCAAAATAAAAGCTTTAGCCAATATGACAATGTGGCTACTCTATTCATTACTTTCTGATGTCAAATGCACAGTGCACTGGGAATCAACCAACATGATTATTAAACCAAAACTCAGTTCTTGCTCAAACATAGAAAAGATATCAAACACTCTCACCCAAGTGTAATGTTAGATTCACAGAGTTGGGGTACTGCACTCCGTAGAACATCGACTGGCTTTGCCACCATGTAGGTTCCTCATCGCTGTGGAAATCGTTCAGGTAGGTGGCATTGTGGTTTGTCTTAAGGTCTAAAGCATCACAATGGCGACAGGAACGTGTAGACCCTGTCTGCATGCAGTAGTCCTCAGGTGGAGAGCCACACATGTTTGAAACAATTATGGTACGATTGAAGGCGGCATTCTCAAATTTAGGCATACAAACACTTGGCATGCCTTCCTCATTGTGGCAGGAGTCCATCCCAGCAAAAACATATAAATATGAGTGAAATAAAAGAAAAAGAATGTAGACAACAGAGGAAAATGTAGTGGAAAACATGGTTTATGCTGCAGTAAAAGTGGTTAAATAAGGTAAATTACTACAGTGAAATAATTTAGTGGACACAAGAAATACAGATAGGAAAGGTAAAGCCTGCCTCAGACACATGAAAATGAATGTATGATTATTAACACCATACTTATTAATACAAACAAACATTTAGATATATTCACAGGCATGCTTGAGCATTTAACCACAATGTTAATATCAGTGGCAAGACTAAATAATATGCATTACATAGAAATGAGCAGTGCCATGCAGTTAAACAAACTATGTTTTTTTTTCTTCTTAGAAATATAAAAGAAGCTTCAAAGACTCACATGCATGTTATAGAAACATAAAAAGATGTTAGAAGTTTCGAATGTTTCCCTTGTTCTCATGTGGAGCAATCCTCATTCCTTCCTTTTTCCTGAAGACTCAAAAAACATGTTTCCCATCTACAACATTCAGTGGGACGAGCACACACACACACACACACACACACACACACAGGCACAGATCAAAAGGAAGGGCAAATTAGGCAAGAGTCAGCATGATGGGGGTGTAGACGAAAAGAGGAGGAGTAAAATAAGATGAAAAATGGGGATAAAAGGGCTAGGTAAGGCAGCGCCTCCTTTTTTGATGTGGTAGTATTGCAGTTTATGTTTTTGTTATATCTTTTTTTTTCTTTTCTTTTTTCAATTGTCTAAATAAAAAAAAATTAAAAAAAATTTACCAAGCACAAAAAGAGAGCTTTGTAGTCCATAAATGTTGTTCATCTGGTAGTCCATGAATTCCTTGCCTTAAGGTCATAAAAGACTAAGTGAAAAGTATGGCATACGCTTTACAGATATTTAAGAATGCTCAAATTTGTACATAAAACAGCATTAGCTATTGGTTGTCTTCCAATATAACTTCAAATTTTATTATTATTATTATTATTATTATTATTATTATTATTATTATTATTATTATTATCATTATTTTATCTATTTGAATCAAATTTGATCTCTCCCCCTGCTTGTTGCCATTCTTTAAGCATTTGTGAACATAGCAATCACATTCAGGTGCATTGTACGACAAAATAATGAATTATCATAATTAAAAAATAAAAATCACACTGCCACATTTCATTCAATCACCATTATCTTTGATTACAGCACACAGTGTGGTAGCCAGTTATAAAATAAATAAAAACTCAATCGATGTGATCACATGGTTATTTAGTACGTTCAAGTCATTAGCTGATTTCATTTCAATGCCACATAACATTGCTGAGCCTAGACCTGACCAACTAAAGAAACCCCAGACCATAACACTGCTTCTAGCGTCTTGTACAGTAAGACCTATTCATGATGGATGCACAGTGTCATTAGGCATGCCTTTTCAAATTAAAATTCTTGTTACATACACAATCATACACATTATGATATGCACATAGGTCATGAACAATTGTATGAAATGCTTATACAATTGTTTATGACCTAAAAAATTTAAAGAAAAAGTAAAATAAGAAGGTAAGAAGAGGCAAATTGCACTATAAAATTTTTTTAAATATGAAATCTACATATATATGATATACAGTTACAATAAAAATAAAATATGCAAAAAGTCATTGTAAAGTATAAACTGTATAAATTATATGGAATGTGCAAAATAAAAAGAGGTATTAGAGGGAAAGATATGGTATGTAGGTATGACAGCAGCAGTATGAGTGAACCATGGAGTATAAAATAATAATGTGCGTGACAGCGAGAGTGATATTGTACATGTTTTAATGGACTGCTGTTTGTTTTCATGGTGTTTATATTATGTATTTTTTCTTAAGGATTGTACCATACGCTGATTTTTAATATTCGTTTTTACTACTGAACGTTTATTGGGACATGACTCCCATGGGACAACAAAAGTTTACTAATTTTCCACCACTCTTGGACAGACCTGCTTATCTTTTTGTTTACTTGGGAAGGGCACTACAGGTGCCGTGGTAAGCGCGGTGGTGTGAAAGTGAAGGTGAAGCTTTGTCTCTCTTCCTCGCTAGGGAATAATCCCCGCCATATCCCAATTTGGACAAGAGAAATCTTCTGTCTCTGGGTTTACATTGGGGCCGGCTTACAAGTGCTTGGTACGTGTTGTCAGGCATGAAGAGGACATCTCCAACTCCAGAGCATCCGCCCTCTTTGCCGGGCAACCAGCAAAGCTAATAGTGGATACTTGGCTAAAATAGCCCTGGTAAATTCATGATCAATAGCGAACAAGACCATCATTCGAAACTAATTCTCCACTTCCCAAAAACTAGATTTTCTATTCATAACAGAAACATGGATAAAAGATGGTGAGTTGGATTAATTTATTGACATTTTAGCAAAGGACTGTACTTACTTTACTTCCCTGAGAACGTGTGGGCATGGAAGTGGAGTAGTGGCTGGTGTTGGACTTCAGCTTTAAACAGAACATATTAGAATAAAATTATTCTTCTCAAATATTATGCACTGTGTTATAGACCACTGAAGTACAATAGTAATTTTCTCCAACTTTTTGGTTAGAATCATGTTGAAATGTGACAATGTTTGAATTCTAGGTGATTTTATTATTCATGTTTGTTGCCCTAATAAGCCATTTGTTGTTGATTTTTTGAACTTCATTGAATCTTTTATCTTGACTCAGTTTGTCTCTGGCCATATTTTGTTTTATCACATAGACTTTCTGTTGTGAACCTGGAAATTAGTGATGCACTATTCTCTAACCATATGCCTGTACTTTTTTAATTATCATTCTCCTACCAAACTGTTAACCGGAAAGGATTGGTACGACGCCGTCAGGATTTAAATTCTTCCTTTGCTGAACAGTTCGGTGTTGCTTTCAATAATGTCTCCGAGTTATTTTTAGAAAGCAACCATTCTGTTAATCTCGATAATTTAATCTTTCTGTTTGATGATACCTGCCGTAACATTTTATACGACTTTGCCCCTTTTAAAACCTTATGCCCTAGATGTAAAACCGTACCTTGGGTAAATGATAATATGCGTGCAGCTAGGCGTGAGTGTAGAAGAGCCGAACGTAAATGGAAGAAGGACAAGCTGCAGATATCCTTTAAAAGATGTAGTCTATATAATTACCAAAATTATTCCATTATACTCACGCACTCACTCACTCATCTTCTATACCGCTTTATCCTGTATTTAGGGTCGCGGTGACCTGGAGCCTATCCCAGGAGGCTTAGGGCATGAGGCAGGGTACACCATGGACAGGGTGCAAATCCATCACAGGGCACACACACACTACGGGCAATTTGTGAACGCCAATTAGCCTAACCTGTATATCTCTGGACTGTGGGAGGAAACCGGAGTACCCGGATGGAACCCATCAAACACAGGGAGAACATGCAAACTCCATGCACACAGAGACGGGAATCAAGCCTGAGCCTATACCAAGCCGAAAAGAATGAATATTTCAAAGATACCATTTCAAAACATGGTTTCAATCACTGTGTTTTAGTTAATACGATTGATGCAGCATTACATTGTCCACAACTGATTATGATGAATCTCCTGAGAGTAGTGAGGAATTCCTCAATTTTTGGGGTATTGTTGGACAATGACTTTCAGCTGGATGAGCCAATAAATTATGTAGTGAAGGTTAGCTTTTTCCAGCTGAGACCTTGAAAGGGTAATCCATGCTTTTATTTTGTGTCGAATTGACTATTGCCCTCTATGTCAGTATTAGCTTGCATGCAGGCTTTTCTTGTACGATTGCTGTGCAAAATGCTGCTGTAGAATTCATTATAAGGACTCTGAAATTTGAATACATAACTCCAATTCTCCATTCATGTCACTGGCTTTCTGTGCAGTTTAGAATCAGATTCAAAGTCCTGCCTATTGTGTACAAGGGATTGAAAAACTTGGATCTATCTTATACCTTAAATCTTATATAGCCTTACAATCCAGTATGGGGACTCAAGTCTTCTGAACAGCAACAACATTTGGTTCCTAAATCAAGGCGAAAGAGCCACGGTAAACATGCTTTTTCTGTGGAATGAACTACTCCTTTACATTAGACAGGCTTCTTCTCTTTCCTTATTTAAATCTTATCTTAAAATTTACTTATTTTCTTTAGCTTTTAATGTAGATTGATAAATTAATCTTATCAGGGGCTAATTTTAGGCCTTTTATCTATTTATCAGCGAGACAGTCAGTTGTCTTTTGCTTAGTTTTATTGTTTAAATCTATTGTTGTTGTCTGTTATTGTTTTAATGTTGTTGTGGTTTTACATTGCTTATCATTTTTATGTCTATTTTATATTTTGAGTCATTGTACACCACTGTACAGCACTTTGGACAACACTGTTGTGTTTAAATGTGTTTTATAAATAAAATAGACATTGTCATTAAAGTGTTTTTACTTAAAGTTAGTCCTCATTTACTGTATGTGGAAATAATATCCAGCAATGTTAAACATATCTGTTATGTGCAGTGTGGTAGTCTGGTGTGCTCCAACACAAGTGTGAACGAAACAAAGTAAGTCTAATCAGTTGAGTCCGAACTGAGAGAACAGTCCATTTCTAGGGTGGCTGAGGTCCTTCACTATCATCCTGTCCTTGGTCCAGCACTGCTTGCTGTAAATCAATTGGAGGTCAGGGAGCTCAGTGCGGATGATGAGTTCAGCTGATCGAACCACCCTATGTCCTGCATGGTGCTGTTCCCAAACCAGGTTGTGATGTTTTCCTTCAGGAAGTTCTCTTTGGTGCAGGAGTAAAGGTTCCTAAGCACCTTGGTGGCAGTAGGAAGTCTCTTAGGCGTCTAAGGTGGTAGAGACACTGCCGAACCTTCTCCACCACAGAGTTGATGTGACATGATCATGATATCCTAAGTGATGTGAACACCAAGATACCGGAATCTGTCCAGTCTCTCCACTGGGCACTCGTTGGTGACGGGGGTCTGGTAGTTCCGCTCCTGCTTCTCCTGAAGTCCACTATCAACTCCTTTGTCTTGCTGATGTTCAGGAGGAGGTTGCTCCTCTGGCACTGGTTCTCCAGGTTTCTAATCTTCTCCAGGTAGGCCGTCTCATTACTTTCAGCCATCAGGACCACCACCACAGTGTCATCAGCAAACTTGATGATGTTTGAGGAGTTGGTAGTGTCCGCACAGTTATATGTGTACAGTGAGAACAGGGGACTCAGGACACAATCCAGAGGGGGTTCCAGTGCTGAGGGTGAGGGAGGCTGAAACATGTTCTGTTGATGCTCAGTAAATTGTAAGTTAAGGCATTCTTGGACTTTTGCATATGCGGATGTATGTCAGTGGGGTGTTAAATGCTGTAAATGTCAGCAGGTAACTCTATTGCACCCTCTATCTCTGAATGCAATGTTTATGTCACATACAGTACTGTACACTCCACAAACATTATGAAGCTCTGGGGATTAAATCATTTTTTGTGCCAATTATCATCTGCAACCAGATGCTTAAAAACATAATTCATAAGTTTGTTTACAGTGATGCATGAAATTTAGATAAAAGGCTAATCCCCTGATATTCAAAATATGAAAGGTCCTATAAGCTTCCAAGTGGTTCTAGAATCCTAGAAGTCATAAGGGAAAATCCTTTTTTCCAATAAAAGTGACAATCAATATGTTTTTGACCTGGAAACAACACCCCTCACACTGGGTCAATTACCACAGGAGAATCTGATATAGGGAACCTCAGTACCATCTGGACAACGGTACGAGGAGAGCTCGTACCGTGGTCACGGAGCGCGGAGCTCTCTGTTGCTGTGGTGTGTGGGTCATCCGGTCGTCAGTGGGTCTCGGTCAACATTCCAGGTCATTCTGTAGTGTTTCACGAAGGGAGGAGAGGTGAAGTTATCCTGGGGTCTGGTATTCGCCCGATATCTCCTTCACCGCTATCCTAGCCCGAGCGGCTAACTAAGCTAAGAGTTTTTATCCAGCCGTGACTTTTCCTGTTATTCAATAAACTTTGCTCAACGTGAGAATTACCTTTGTGTCGAGTCCATCTGTGTTACAGCTGTGAAATGTGTGCACCCTCACCTTTGTAATTTTAATTAATGATCTCAAATGCACACACAAATCAATAAATATGCATATACTGTACATATCATAAAAATCAATAGATAAAATACATTTTACATTCATTTATTGTATAATACATTTGTTAATATATTTAAATACCATGTTTAACACAAAACATTTTACAGTGGTGCTTTTTAATAGATATACAGTGCCTTGCAATTGATTGTATTCATATCAATGGAACTTTTCCACAATTTGTCATGTTACAATCACAAATGTAAATGTAATTATTAAAAGGATTTTATGTGATGGACCAACACAAAGTGGCACATAATTGTTAAGTGAAAGGAAAATAATTAATGGTTTTCTTTTTTATTTCTTTTTTATAAATTAAATTTTAAAATAAATATCTGAAAAATGTGGCGTGTATTTCCATTCAGTTCATTTATTCTGTATTCAGTCCCCTTTACCTTGCTACCCCTAACTAAAATCTAGTGGAAACCACCTAAAATCTAGTGGAAACCACCTAAAATCTAGTGGAAATCACCTAATACTGTATGTAAATAGAGTCCATCCTTGAAGCCCTCAGAGGTTAGAGAACATATGTGAACAAACAGCATCCTGAAGCCCAAGGAACACACCAGACAGGTCATTGATAAAGATAAAGCAGGGTTAGGTTATAAAGAAAAATATCTACAAATCTGTTCAATCCATCAACAAAGAGTATTGCACAACTGCAAACCTGTCAAGACATGGCCATCTGCCTAAACCTCCAGGCTGGGCAAGGAGAGCATTAATCAAGCAATCAAGTGGCCAATGGTAACTCTGGAGATACTACAGAGATCCACAGCTCAGTTGGGAGAATCTGTCCACATGACATCTATTAGTCGTGCACTCCAAAAATCTGACCTCTATAGAAGAGTGGCAAGAAGAAAGCCATTGCTAAAAGAAAACTATAAGAAGTCCTATTTGCAGTTTGTGACAAACCATGTGGGGGACACAGCAAGCAAGTGGAAGAAGGTGTTCTGGTCAGATGAGACCAAAACGGTTCTTTGTTGGCATAAATTCAAAATGATATGTGTGGCAAAAAAAATAACACGGTGCATGGTAATGGCATCATTAGGGAAGCTGGTGAGAGTTGATGGGAAGTTGGATGTAGCCAAATACTGGGCAATCTTAGAGGAAAACCTGTTAGTAGTCCGGCAAACCTAAACATTCAGCCAGAGCTACAATGAAATGGTTTAGAAAGCATATTCATGGGTTAAAATGGCCCAGTCAGAACTTCCGGTTAGCAGCCACATGGAGTAGACGTGGAAGATAGATGCTCAGACAATTCTTAATTTCTTTACTATTTGTCTCTTTAGGGTATTATAACTTTATACTTTACCCCACGGTCATCTATTTTTGACTTACAATGGCTACTAGGGGTGTTAAACCAGGAAAAAAAGATGACACTGCGAGCGCTCTAACAGTCCAGGCTATTTCTGCACTGTTGGACAAACACTGTGAAGCATTAATTTAAATCCTTGTTTAGTTTACTGGAAACTAAACTAGACCAAATTCAAGCCTAAGGACCATGACCAACATGTAAGCCAGCATGTAAGCGAGATGGAAAACATCTGCTCTGGTCTTTGGGAAAACAACTCCAACTTAACAACCAAAGTCGTAAACCTAAGCCCAATTTACACTGCAGGTCTCGATTCCCAATTCTGATTGGTTGCCTATATCTGATTTTTTTGACCGTCTGTTTACACGTTCTTTCAACTATGACCCATATCCGATTCAAGTGTTTACACTTGCCATACCATCTGAAACATGAGGGCGGCTCAGCGGGTCATCTCCAACTCTCCACCACCTCAACCGACTCCTCCCATCTCACGGTTCAAGCACATCTCGGGACATCCGTGCACACGACGCACCCTCCAGTTCCTCCAGCGCGACTTCTGGTGGCCATCCATATCGAAGGACGTCAATGAGTTCGTCCAGGCGTGCCCAGTGTGCGCCAGGGCAAAAGACACCAACCAACCAACATCAGGAGAACTTCAACCCCTTCTGGTTCCTCGTCGACCCTGGACGCACATTGCCGTTGACTTTGTCACGGGCCTGCCGGTCTCAGAAGGAAAAGACACCATCATGACCATCGTCGATTGGTTCTCTAAGTCCTCATCTCAGACAGAGGGCCCCAGTTCACTGCCAAGTTCTGGAAGGCCTTCTGCCGTCTGATCGATTCCACCTGCAGTCTATCATCTGGATACCACCCCCAAACGGTCAGACGGAGCGGGTCAACCAACAACTGGAGCGCTATCTGAGATGTTTCATAGCCGATCGTCAGCGCTATTGGGCTCGCTACCTCATCTGGGCAGAGATTTCACATAACCTCCATGTCTCATCTGCCACGAAGCTAAGCCTATTTGAGGTATGCTATGGTTTTCACCCTTCGATGTTCAATCACCAGGAACCGGAGATCGATGTGCCATCAGCCCAACAGTTGGCCCGCAGGTGTCGGCGGTTGTGGAATCAAGCTAATCTGGCCATCCAACAGGCCAATGCCCGCTACACCACCCAATATCGTCGTCGACACCCTCCGGGACAATTGTACCACGTAGGTGACAAGGTATGGCTCTCCACAAGAAATCTCCACCTTCACACCGAGTCATGGAAACTATCACCCAGGTTCATCGGTCTATACCGCATCACCCTCCGGATAAACTCAGTCACCTACCGGCTCCAGCTGCCTGCGGCGCTCCGGATCCACCCGGTATTTCACATCTCTCAACTTAAATACTTCACCACCTCTCCTATGATATGGTCCTCCTCCCTGGATCATTGACGGTGGTCCCGCATATACCGTGCGCCGGATCCTCGATTCGGGCAGAGGTACCCAGTACCTGGTCGATTGAGAGGGCTACGGCCCTGAGGAGCGGTCTTGGATTCCGGGCCGGTTTATTCTCGACCCCGAACTTATTTGAGACTACCGTAATCGGGTATCCTCCACCACATGACCGGGACAGGGGGGTACTCCGCGACCAGCACTAGGACCCAGAAGTAGTACGGTCGCGACACAGGAAGCATAAAAGGTGACAAAATGGCGCATCACATCGCTCAGTCATTGAGTTTGCCCATGTTGGTTCCGACGCAGCGCTTCCTAATTGTGAGTACTCACCTCTTTTGGGTTTCTCTTCCTGACGAGTGTGTGTTGTTAGAATGTGGGTTTAATTGTGTAAACTCTCTCGTTCGGAGAGAGTTCTAATAATAATACGCGTGGTTATCCTGCCGATTCGCGCTATTTCCGCGTTTGGGTTTACCATCCACGCTACACGGGCTAACTGCTAAGTCTTCTGCTTCACACAAACTGAAACTAAAATCTGACATTTCTGGCCTTTCTAGATGCAAAGTCATCAATAATGGCATCATATGAGATATGCTCCCCTATTGAATGATTAATGCTTATGACAGCAAGGTAAGTGCAATCCTGAGAGCAGTCCAAAAGTTGGGGTAGATCTCAGATAGATCCTTATCGTGCATAAAAGTGATAA
>JAQQZT010000017.1:12574666-12585026 GCA_030068275.1 Clarias platycephalus
TTGGTTGATTAGATAATTGCATTAATGAGAAATTGAACAGGTGTTCCTAATAATCCTTTAGGTGAGTGTATATACACTGTATATACTGCATATACTGTATGTGTAGTCAATGCATAACTATGCTTTGTCATTTGCAAAAATGAAATACCTTTAGCCTTCTCTGCAGTGTTAAAGGAC
Organism: Clarias platycephalus; assembly: GCA_030068275.1. NCBI lineage: Eukaryota > Metazoa > Chordata > Actinopteri > Siluriformes > Clariidae > Clarias > Clarias platycephalus. The sequence goes on from JAQQZT010000017.1 coordinate 12,574,844, forward strand.
TAATAGTCTTTTATAACTTGTTTAGAAATGTTAGTTTTAGAGGGCCTGACAAGTACAGGCATTCTGCCCGCATTTGTGAATAAAAATAGATGTGTGTGAAGTTGCAAACTGCTAAATGTTTTCAGGAGCAAGTGTTGGAATAAAAATGTTTACAAAATTCCACCCAAGCAGCCCCTAATGTTTCCAAAAATAAGGTGCAACCACTGCACTGAACTCCTGCATATTTCATGGCAGCTCCCTGATGGCCACAAATCATGTACAATATTTCCAAAATCTGTATGTTGAAAAATGCCGCGTGCAGGAGAGGGAGCACAGACACATATTGATTCATCTCTCTTTGTGCTAAGTGCACATATAACTCAACCCCTCTCACACTTGCTCAATCTCGCACTCTCACACCCTCTCTCACTTTTAGACCGGTTTAGTATCCTGTAGTAACATGGCAAAGTTGTAAAAAGAAAACCAGCAGTGTTTCTATTGCCCATCCTAGGATTAATGGTTGTAAAAAAACGTGTTATGAAAAGTGCAGCACCATCATTCACTGATTAGAATTTGATGACTAATTATTTAAACTACTTGGCTGGTGGCTACTTTCTACTGAGGCCCTATGTGGTATATACAGTATATTAGTGCTTTCAATTGATAAAAATTTTTTATCTGCTTATTCACATGCATAGGCTGTGATTAATCAAATTTTGTGATAAATACTCAGATTTACTTGTATTATAAATGAAAATACATAATAAACATGTTAAAGAAAACAGATTATGCAGTTTTATAATATTTGAAACATTAACATTTAATTAAAATCTCAAAAGGAACCGGCACTGCATGTCTGGCTGGGTAGTATGGGATGTGGAACCCCGCCTGACGGCAGGGTTATAACCCGGATCCTCAGATCCAAAAATCAACAACCTGGAGCTTTAGCCACCACAGCCACAGCTTATGTTTAATCTATTCTTGTAAAAATAATTCCCCTTTAAGGTAGCTTGAGCACACGAATTAGATTTTATCCGAACATCCAAGTTTGCCATTCATCCTTTACATGCATATGAACTTGAGTAACATCCAATACATCCATAGGGTTTATTATGCAGCTATAACAACTTTAACTTTTCTGGTAAGGCTTTCCACAAGGTTTAGTAGCGTGTTTATGGGAATTCTTAACCATTATTCCAGAAGCACATTTGTGGGGTCAGACACTGATGTTGAACGAGAAGGCCTGGCTCTCAGTTTCTGCTCGAATTCATCCCAAAGGTGTGCTGTCAGGTTGAGGTCTGGACTCTAAGCAGGCCCGTCAAGTTCTTTCACACCAAACTCGCTCATTCATGAGATGTGAAATGGTTTAGTCTGGACTCTTAATTGGCAATGTCTGCCAAAAGCTTAAACACGGCAAATCTTATTCGTCACCTAAAAACAACACACCATGAATAATGAGTATGAAGCAGCTAAATTTTGAAAGTCGACCATCACTCAACGACCTATAGCAGAAGTCCTTAAAAAGCTTGAGCCGTACTTTGCAGAGGACTAAAAGGCAAAAAACAATAACCACAAATATAATAATTAAAAGAGAAATAAAGACCAGCTCATTCTGCACACATTTTGGATTATAAGATCATAACATTTTAGATATACATTTCAACGTTTGTAAGAGCCCCATAATGCTATCACAGAAATATAAATTAGGGCTCATCCCCAAAAACCCTGATGGGGACATTCAGATTTCTCTGATTAGGGATCATCCCCAAAATCCCTGATCGGGGCACTGTGCCCTGGCACCTCCAGGGTTGAGGGTTCGATTCCCAACTTGGGTCTGTGTGTGTGGAGTTGTTCTCTCTGAGTTTGTTGGGTTACCTCCGGATAACTAAGGGGTTTCCTTCCGTGTCTAATGACATGCAGATTGGTTAACTGGCATTACCAAATTGCCTGTTGTGTGTAAATGTGTGTGCCAAGCACAGGGAGACCATGCAAACTGCATGAACACAGACCCGAGGGGGGAATCAAACCTAGACCCTGGAAGTGCAAGTCCTGGAATATCAAGTCTTGAAATATCATGAATATGCATCCCATTAATTCCTGAATTATCTATAATGTGGCAGAAAAGTTTAAATGAGAGAGAGTGAGATTAAGAACATTATTTTCTTTAGCTTAATTGTAAAAAGTCTCCTTTGATAGTTGATGTGCTTCAGTCTGTGCAGTAAATAAGTAAGGTGGCACAGAAATCATCTTATCGATAAAACTATTTATACTGAAATTGGTGATTAATTTGCATATTAACATGCATAAAATTTATTTTCTCTGTCTTGTATTACACATCTTACAAGATACAATCAAATTGACCATCAATATGAATAACAGGTCCCTTTACTCAGCAGAATATGCACCAAAATACAATATCAGTATATATTATATACTAATCAGTATTAGTGATTACTGTAAGTGTATTTGTATGAGGACTCCTTTTGCTTCTCCATCGTTTACTATAGATATTGTATAAATGATCCTATGACCTAAACATATTTTGTGCATGTGAAAAATTTCTACAGATGGCAGCATAGATTTAATCTGAATCATAGGGAGGATTTCTGCCTATATATAGCATTTAGCGGGTATGCCTTGTCTTTTCTTGAACTCACTTTTGTTATTCTTTTTAACAAATTTTTTATTTGTTTGACGTCTTTCCATTTTTCTTTCCTTTGTCTGCATTTCTCTTATCCTCTGCAACATATGCTTAACTAGGCTGCAAATCTGGGTGGATTACAGAAAATAACAGATGCTGTTAATGCTCTTAACATCCAAGACTGAGAGAGATGGAGACAGGGGATGAGCAAGATCGAAGATGGAAGAGAAGAGGGATGCGTTTGGGGAGCTGAGCTGAAGAAGAAGCAAGGGGTAAAGAACAAAGATAAAAGACTTTGATTTAATCCAAAGAATGGGAAAACATTGTAATCCAAATGCCAAATAAGATAAAAAAGAAAATCAAGTGGATTCCTAGTGATTAGATTGAGTATACATCCTTCACTCTCCTCTCTCTCTCTCTCTCTCCCCATCTCCCTCTGTATATTTCAGTATCTCCAAATATTATTAAGTGCATTTACTTTTAAGTAGCAATATCTTTTCAAAGGTAAAAAAAAAAATGTCAAAAAGGTCTTAATTTGCATTTGAGGCTGCCAAAATGTACTTTTTGTGTAAGTCTATATGAAAAAAGCAGTATTTTCTTTCATTTTGTGTCCAAAATTAACTTTAACTGTAGGTTGTTAACTGCAATTAGTAATATAATAAAATGTGGATAATAAATGTTTTATATTATTTTTGAGAAAGGACAATGATAAAACACATGCATACCCTCGCAGAGCGCTCATTTCTCAACTCTATTTAGTTGGTGTCTCTCTTTTTTCTTTTCTGAAATATATTCAGCTGGGTGTCATCAGCATATCAGTGTAAACTAATACAATGTTTACAAATTATATTACTCAGGGGACATATAAAGAGAAAAAACAATGGGGCTGAAACACAGCCTTGCAAAACACCACCATTAATTCAATTCAATTCAATTTAATTATATTTGTATAGCGCTTTTAACTATTGTCATTGTCGCAAAGCAGCTTTACACAATTAAAATAATTATTTAAGTTTGTATGGAATGTGAATGTGTATGAATCAAAATGGTCAGATTGTCCCTGGTGAGCAAGCCGAGGGTGACAGTGGTAAGGAAAAACTCCCTGAGATGGTAATAGGAAGAAACCTTGAGAGGAACCGGACACAACAGGGAACCCATCCTCATTTGGGTGAAACAGGAAGCAGGAATTGATCTGCATTTATCATATAACAGTTGATGTTAATTGATGTTAATATGGAGTCCAGGTAGTTTATTGGAGACTCAGGTAGACTCGTAGGAAATTCCAGTCTTGAACTATCGAGCAACTGCAGCCAAGTTAAGTCCTCAGAGAAACAGCTTTCAACATCAGCCGAGGCCAGAACCGTCTTCATTGTAGAGTGAAACCATTCCCAGACACCAGACGCATCCCAAAGAGACACACGGGGCATCCGTGTGACGAGATCTCCGACCAGAAGCGGGGCACCAGGATGGGTCAGACAGGTCCGGAGGGCAGCGGGAGTCTGGATCACTGGCAGCTCAGGAACGACATGTGTAGCTCAACAGAGAGAGAGGGAAAGAGAGAAAGGGGGAGAGAGAGCAGAAGAGGAGAGATGGCAATTAGGTATGGTCACAGTCACATAATGTATAATGTGAATGTATATTTACTGTAGAGTGCAAGCAGAGACTCCGGCAGGACTAATTATGACAGCATAACTAAAAGGGAGACCCAGAAGGAAACACAAACTTTAAGTATGCATAATGAAGTCACATCTACAATTACGAACTTATAAAGGTCAGTCAAATAAGACATGAACCCAGTTAAGGCTGTTCCCTTAACCCCTACAACATTTTCTAATTTATGAAATAGAACAGCATGATTAATAGTGTCCAAAGCTGCACTAAGGTTAAGCAACACAAGCAAGGAGGCACAACCTGGATCAGAGGACTATAGTAGGTTATTTATCACTTTACCCAGCACTGTCTCTGAGCTATGATGAGGCCCAGATCCTGACTGATACAAATTCAAATTCAAATACAATTTGAATTGATACAATTTGAATTGATACAATTCACAAATGTTATTCCTATATAGGTATGGGCATAACTGCTATGCAAGAAATTTTTTCATGATCTTGGAGATAAAGGGGAGATTTCAAATTGGCCTATAGTTGGACAGCTGACAGGGGTCAAGGTCAGGTTTCTTAATCAGGAATTTAATAACTGATAGTTTAAAAGATTTAGGTAAGTAGCCTCTGAGAGATGAACTGAGTATTTTTAAAATGGGTACAATAATTACGGTCTGAACAAATGTGTAGGTGCAGGATCTATAATTCTAAAACAAGTACAGTACATAATTTTGCTGAGGAAAGAAGTGATATTAATTCAGGCTCTTAAAGGAAAGCAAAACATTCTAATCATTGTTAGATCTATAGTTAGATTATAACCAACATAATTATTTATTAGTCTGGCTTTAAATTTAGAATGTGATCTATCTGCCTGATTGATTTTTAGTTTTGTTATTGAAAAAAATTAGAAAGTCCTCACTACTGCTAACACAGTACATTAAAAGCCTGATCAGTGATAGTTTCATATTTAGTTTAAACTTTAGGAAATTAAAATATTAGATAGCTAAAATTTAAGAGTCCTAGCTTTAGTTGTGTATTAGTAGTTTTTTATTTGTGTATTTTTTGTTTTTTTCATTTTTATTAGATTAATAAAACCCTTTTTTTTTTTTTTTTTTTTTTTTACATTTTATTTTAGCTCAGGAAACAGACACAGATGGTTGAACCTGAGTAACGACTTATTAGATTGGGATTGGGTTAATCTGTTTGTCTGCTCGCTTGCCTGGGCTACGGATAGTCACTGAATAACTAGGCATTTTCTGAGACATTTGTGTATTTGATTGCAACTTATCTTCTTAAAACCTGTGGAAGCAGTAAGGGGTGCTGGTAGCAAATTGGAATCATGAAAGAGTGCTTTTGTTGAACAATTTTATTACAAAGAAATGTTATAATGAACAGTACATGCTCTGAGTAGTACGCATGGGCTTTGTATGCCAAGTCATGTGATCACAACTGAGTCAATGGTCCTTCTCTCGCCCGCTACGGGGTTATGAGTAATTGCCCCCATGCTCAGTCTCAGTGCTCTTACATCACTCACATAACATTGTGACAACATGTGTGTGTACTATTTTGTGTCCAAGTGCAGTGACTGTTCTTTAGTAACTGTCCTGCAACAACAGCCTCCGGAACGAGTTATGCTCGCAATGCAAGGTTTGACTATATTTACAACAGTGGAGATTATCATTCATTTTAAATTAATTTCTTTATCAAATATATATTTTTATTCTCAAAACAAAACAAACAATATAAATTAATACCATATACACCTTGGATGACATGGATGATGGTGCATTTCGAAATAAAATTCTGCAACTCTCATGTTGACAAAAAGATGACCAATGCACACAGATTAAACACAGCTAAGTCACTAAATAAAAAGGCAACATTCTAACCTGTAGGCAACATTGGCATTCTACTCAGAGTATATTAAGCAACAACAAAAACATTTCACATTTAATGAGCTGTGGATGCTTATCAATTCAACACAAGAAGACTGACAGATTTAATAGAAGAAGACTGTCTCATGATTGCAATTCATAACAATTTACACATGCCAACTTTTATGTAAAGTTAAGTGTAGTTCAGATGAAAGAAAGGGCTAGTAATCATAGCCCAAGGAATATATAACCCAGGAAAATTGCTTTCATTGAATGTGCATCAATATGAAGTAAGATTGTGTTAAAAGAAAACCTGAGTAGCAATACCCCCAAGCTTACAATAAAAGTGACAAGGAAAATTTCTGTGAAACATTGAGAAGCCTAAAAGAGCTATTGAATAGAACAATGAAATGAACAGCAATGACATTTCTTTAAAAGCATGCAAATGTAAAAAGGAACACATGCACAATATTATGTGAGTTGCATTAAAATTGTTAATAGAAAGATAAGTTAGAATCATGCAGATTGGACAGACATTGATTAAATTAATAAGGAAAATAACTGTTTTATACACTGTAGCATAAGAAAAGTATATGCAACAAGGGATATGACCAAAACACAGCAAAAACCTTAACGCCTTCCTGGAACTATTTGGGTGTGTAATGGTAGGGGAAATGGCCCAAGTTACAGTAGGCACAGCTTGCTGCCCAAAAGCTTTCAGCTAACAACATGCTGGAGTACATGCCTGGCTAAAGGTGATCATGCAACAGGTGAGCTGCACCCCTGAGCATAAATGCTAAAGACACTGCATGCTGTGTTCCTTCAAGCAGAGTTAGCTGTTTGCATGTTCTCAGCAGCTCCTCATTACCAGCCAGCAGTGGCTTCCGTCAAAGGGACTTAATATTGAAGAAGTCATCACTTGGTGGTGCTGGAGCACCATCTACAGCTACTGCAGGAAATGGCACCATGGGTGTTGTTCCATCGAATTGTTGGAATTCCATTGCAATTGTTCCAATGCGTGCAGAAACAGGACCAGAAGCATGCAATCCAAAAGTGCAAAAGGGTGCACATCTGGTCTTGGTGGTCTCAAACCTCAGTCTATAAAAGCCTGATTCAGTGCAAGGTTTTAGGTAATGCATGATTGGTAAGGGTAAGGTGTCTTCACAGTGATGCAAGCTACAGTAATATCTGCTCATGCCCGTCACTATTCACTTCAGTGCAGAGCTGAACCACAGAGCTGGAAGGCTGGCCAATATGTGAGTGGACCTCCATCCTGGTCCCATTTCTTACAGGAGAAGCTCAACGAGCCTACTTCACCCTCTACACAGACGACACAGACAATTATGAAATATTAATGGTAGAGATCTTGGCACACTGTGGACGATCTAGTACTCAAGCAGCTTTGGGGATTCTCCGCTGGGCGTACAATCCTCAAACATCACCGCGAGCGCAGCTAGATAACCAATACAAGATCGCAATCCGGTGGCTACAGCCCGAAATACTGTCAGCAAAGGAAGTCACAGAAAGGGTGGCAATGGACAGAAAAGAAAAGCTTGAAAAAAGGAAAAGGAGCCAAAAGGTAGACCTAAGCCAAAAACAAGGACGGCCCGGCCAGCATGGCTCATGCAGACCGCAGAGGATGAAGCGGATGCAGGTGCAGAGAGGTGGCAATTTTGCACAGCCCCAGCGTGAGGACGTGTGCCTTAAACACTGTTGGGGCCAAGTACAAGAGGTAGAAGGGGAGATAGAAGACGGCGAAGGTGTGCGACCGGCGTCCTACTTTCTGAGAAAAAACAGATTATTATCTTACCACACAAATAGAAGGGGAGTGCCATTTGATTTATTAGTTGTCCCACATGGAAAAGTCAATGCTGTCATGCATCTCGCACACCCACTCAGCGGAAATCTAGGAGAAAAAAATACCATCGCAACAGATTTCACTGGCCGGGATTCGACACAGAAGTGAAAAATTTCTGCCAGCGCTGTCCAGAATGCCAAAAAACCTTTGCCTTCAATGAGAGAGAGAGAGAGAGAGAAAGAGATAGAGTGTGTGAACCGGCACAGTGTCAAATTACGCGCGCGCACACACATAACGCACACACTCCACAGCGCAAGAGAAAGAAAAACACACACATGGATGTTGAGTATACCAGTAAAAGACAAGCACTAATACCCAGCAGGGGAGACCAGCAGCGCAAGACAGAGAAAAAAACGTTGGCTCAGTTGAGATCACGTGATGTGTCAAATCAAGAAGCGCATGCGTGATACATGATACTCGGTACTCGTAAACCAAGACTTGCTCGTTTTCCAAGTCAAAATTTATAAAAAATCTTTGCTCGTCTTGCGGAACACTCGCAAACCGCGTTACTTGTAATCCGAGGTTTTCCTGTACTGGTTTTCCAAAAACTGATCATGCAGTAACATTAACTTACTTTTTTTTTTTTTTTTTTTTTTAAAGAAAAGGTAAAAAATAACTTAATATGTAAAACCACACTGTAACCAGCTGACTGATTTTAACTATTAAAAAGCAAACAAAAAAACAACAACAACAACTTTCAACCTCACTAGTGTTAGTTACCTAGACATGCTAATCGATGCTAAACCACCCACAGATAGAATTTGAGTTTCTTTTGCAATTTAAGAACAAATGTAAGGTGTGTAATTTTCTGCTAAAATATGCTACAGTACATGTTTTTAACCGCATACTCTGTGGTTTGGCATGTTAAGTTTTTTTTTTTTTTTTTTTTTTTAACATTCTATCTTTTTTTTTAACATTTTGACTCCTTGTCAATAATAACTACGAACTTAATTTTTAATTCGGTGCCGAAAAATAAAACCCACCTTCACTGGCAGCTTTGTCTTCTTCTCCTTGATCTTCTTTTTTCATTTAATCAGCGGCAGCCAAAGTGCGGCCCCTAAAGGTCTGGATAAATGGTGTGTGGTAAAATGTCTCGCCCGGGGAGCAATTCAGTGTAGAACCGCTAATAAATAATATTGTATTTGTTTAAAATAAATAAATTTTACGATAATTCCATTTTGCGGGAGTCCCGCGATTAATTTTATTCTCCCGCAACCCACACATCCATGAGGACCTTCCCGCCCGCACCCGCATTCACCCATCATTCACCCATCACTCCGTGCGCTGGGTCCCGCGGGTCTCTACTTGTTACCCATCTCCATCGAGGGAGTGGATGTTGAGATGGTCAGGTCATATAGACATGGGGCTACATGTGGATGGCAAATTGGACTGGTCTGTGAACAATATCTATATAAAAAAGGATAGTGCAGGCTGTTCCTTCTGAGGAGACTAGAATTTTCCAACATCTTTAATAAGCTTTTGCTGATGCTTTATCAAAGGGTCATTGTCATCGTACTTTTTATGTCATAGTGTGCTGGAGAGGTAGCCTCAAAAGCAGGAATGACACGTGATTGGACAAGGTGGTCAGAAGAGTTGGCTGTCCATCATGGCCAACTCCGACCACCCTGCACATAGTTTTCTGCAAACAGTAGAGTGTGTTCAGTTGAAGATTTCTGCTCAACTGACAGACATCTTTTGTCCCCAGAGCCATTCAGCTCTTCAACACCTTACTACAAGGGCATGGGAATGTGGACTGAGAGATCTAGACTAAGGCTTGTCTGCTATGTAAATGTATTACACAGATAAAACTCTGATCTGTTAGCTTCAGGGTCTGCTCGGATACCCCCACTATTGCCTATCTTGCCATTGCACACTGTAAGAAAAAATTAAGAGGACAGCTAAGATCTTCATGGAGACAAAGATTATTACAGTGTAAGGCCTTGTTCACACAGGCGTTAAAATCGTGCGTTTTTCTGGCATTCGTAGCGTCCGGTGAGCACGGATGAAGCGCCGAGGGTTTTCTACACACAGGAGACAATGAGAGTGTTCACACGGGCTTTGGTGACGTGCGCTTGTCCGGCTGCGCGTTTATACGGCATTAATAAAACGTTGCATGCAGCTTTTTCTTGGCATTCAAATCTCAACGAACGCAAGGAAAACGCTTCTAGTCCGTTTTCTCCGCGTTCATTTTATGCTTCGGAGGACCGGATATATCCCATGATCCTAC